>VZRX01021461.1:64870-161215 GCA_013398075.1 Notiomystis cincta | reverse complement strand
ATAACCAAGTAACTGAAGGTGCTGCAAGTTTGATGGGCAAGAGCTAAAATCTGTGACTGGTCAGACTATCAAATGGAGGAAATGCTGTGCTCAGTCCTGAGGAACACTTGTTTGTTGACCCCAGCTGTGTTTCCATGGTGTACAACCAACAGAGAGCAGCAGCACCTCAGAAAGATTTGCTGCAATTATGGCTATTAGTTTTAATTGAAGAATTGTGTCCTTAACTCAAAGCCTACAAGTAATTTATTAAGGTTATTAAAGAAGGCGTACACTGAAGTAATGTCTTGCAGAGCACAAAAGTAGAAAGAAAAGTATCATACAGGGGGAAAATGGTATGTGTTTTAAGCTGTGTATTATAGACTGTAAATGAAAAAGCCCCATGGAACCTGTCATTCATGGTAAATTACTATTGCAGTGTATTAGTTTGTTCCAACACATTCCACCAGTTCCACATGAACAGACCATTTTGGTGCTGGAAAACACTATTACAAAAAGAAGTAGATTTGAAAATAAAATATGCTGTCAGCAAGCCACCTGTAAGTGATATTGGGAAAGATTATGATATGTTTGGAGCACACAACTTTTTTCATAGTCAGGATTGGCACAAGATGAGCCTCCTGAGTGTCATCCCAAAGAGATATTTTTTATTTTTTGAAAATGCAATCTGAAATTCTCAACAATTTATTATTCTTTTTCCTGCTTATAATGGGGAATTTTCCATATTGGGAAAAGAGATAATATTAGTTCTTGAAGAACCTTTCTTCTTTGAGTGACACTGAAACTCCCTGTGGCTTTCAGTGAAGCTGACAGTGTGACAAATGCAAAATCAGGACCTCAAATCTCCATCCAAAGCCCACTGAAGTCAGCAGAAGCCATCCCATTGACTTTTGTGGGGTTAGGATCAGGCCCTTTGTGGTTTCCTTGCTCATTAAAACCCAGTCTGTCTACAGAGAGCAGAGAGTAATTTTTCTTCTGGGAACCTGGACTTTATTGCCAGTGAATTTGGATTCTCCATTAAGAAATACGATGACTGTTGTTAGAAATGCTCTTGTTATTCAGGAGGGAGATGTTGATATTTGCTTAGTAAAGTGGTAGTTAATAATGAGATTTGCATTACAGTTGCATTCAGAAGTACTTCCAGTTTTCTGGTATTTTGGAACTACAGAAGGCACCTAGATGTTGTAGGAATACACTTATACTGTGCTTAGCCACATTTTAATGCATTGTGAAAACTGCTCACCTCTGACTGAAACATCAATCATCCCCAACTTTACTAAGGACAAATGAAAATAGAGATTTATTGTGAAATATTCTCGTACTGCAGCACCAGGCCAATCATGCACAGAACATGAAAGAGCAACTGAAGCTGTAACTAAGAATGTGGGGTTGTTCCTTACATATGGCAATGGCAGTGCTTGCAAGGAAGGAAGGGAGGGGGGAGGTAATCAGCCATTCCTGACCTTGCCTTTGCCAAGCTGGACTTTCACTTTGTAATGCAATCTCACCTGGTTTGTCTGGCTAGGAAATATTCCTTCATCATGTTGTTTGGTTTGCTGTTTGCCATGGACAGGTATTCGGGGTGCTGGGAGGACTATCAGCTTTTCCATTACTGAAGGATAAAGGATGCCCTCTTCACAAAGGATTGTATTACATTGTGAGGAGCCTGTCTTAAAAAGAAACATATTTGCTTTGGAAGAGGATCTGTGAGTTTCCTTGAGTATTGCCAGAAAGGTGCAATCAAGATGTTCTTGGGTTTGCTCTAACCTGTAGTTTTTTCCTGTGTCTCAAAAAAAAAAAAAAGTTCCAAGATTAATAACTTTTACATTAAACTAAAAGATGTAATGACAGAATGGAAAATAAACTCTCAGATGATTAAAAGGACTAAAAAGTGAAGGCCAGTTTAACTAAGCATTACTAAGGGCTGCAAAAGAGATTACAAGAAGTTTACCTTCACTGCAGAAGTTTGACTGCTCTGATCAAGGCTACTTGGTAACAGCCCAAGCATGCCTTACAGGATACACATGTGCTTTCCAGGTGGAAGATCTGTCACGAAGCTCATACCTGTTGCCACCAGACAGTTCTGGCAGCAGAACAGGGAGTGCTGTGGTGATCTGATGAGTGTCCCTCTAGCTGGGTGTCATGTAGCCAGCAGTAGCAAAACCAGGATGCTACAGAGGGTGGTGTATGAAATCCTTCCCCAAACTGTTAGGAAATGATATCTCTGTTACAGAAGGACTCCCTAATCCCCATCTGTTAGTGATTGCTTATGGTGGAATGGCAGGGATTGTTCATATACATACCTATTTGCAGGTTAATCCTCTTGGTTCTTGTCATCACTAGTATTTTATGGCATTTTATGGCAGAAAAGTTATCCATCCGTTCTTTTTAAGGTATCACTTTGAAATGTGATTTAGTTCTGTTTGACTTTGTAGTAGGAGGCAAGGAAAAAAATGCTTCTTAATTAACTTTCATCATACTGTGTATATTTATTTAGTCCTGTTGTTCTTTCAGATAAACAGCCCTGATCTTGTCAGTCCTTCCTAATTCAGTCATCTTTCTTGACTAATAACTTTTGCTGTCTGACTCAAGGACCCTTTATTATCTCCATATATTTTTTTAGATGTGGAGGTCAGAGTGAGCTGGTATCCATGGCATTGACTTTTATGCTGGCTTTTATGCTTTTATGTTATAATATTTAAAGTGTTTTGTTTTTCTTGTTCCTTTGGGAAGATTCTAGCTTTTGTTTACTGTATTTGTGCTGAGCAAAATTCTTGATCTGTTGGGAGATGGTGTGACAGGCTTTCCTGCAGTGAACTCTCTCATTATGTTGCTGGATTTTATTTCTATCTATTTTTTGACAAGAAGATTTTTAATCTTGTTGTTTACACTTGTATTGGTTTTGCATGGTCTGTTTTTTGGTAATGGGGTTGGGCACAGAGGTGGTTTCTGTGAGAAGCTGCCAGAAGCTTCCACCATCAGAGCTGATGGCTGATGGCTCTGGAGATGGACTCGCTGCTGGCCAAGGCTGGGCCAGTTAGAGATGATGGTAACACCCCTGTGATAACATATTTAAGAAGAAATCAAAACAAAGTTAAGGTGCAGTTTTAATTGGGGCTAGAGAAGGGCAGACTGAAAAGATGTGAGAAGAATAACATGCAGGCACCAAGGTCAGTGGAGAAGGAGGGGGAGGAGGTGCTCAGGTACTGGGGCTGAGATTCCTCTGCAGCCCATGGTCATCAGACCATGGTAAAGCAGCTGTGCCCTTGCAGCCCATCAGGATCCACGGGGGATGCAGAGATCCACCCACAGCCCATGGAGGAATCTACACTGGAGCAGGTGAATGCNTTCTTTAATAACCTTAATAAATTACTTGTAGGCTTTGAGTTAAGGACACAATTCTTCAATTAAAACTAATAGCCATAATTGCAGCAAATCTTTCTGAGGTGCTGCTGCTCTCTGTTGGTTGTACACCATGGAAACACAGCTGGGGTCAACAAACAAGTGTTCCTCAGGACTGAGCACAGCATTTCCTCCATTTGATAGTCTGACCAGTCACAGATTTTAGCTCTTGCCCATCAAACTTGCAGCACCTTCAGTTACTTGGTTATCAAAGATTTTATATATATATATATATATATATATATATCTATATATCTCACACACACACATATATATAATTTCCCTGTGCATGCTTCTTTTTATTAACAATTACAATAAAAAAGAGTTCCCACAGTACCCAGTGATTTCAGTGGGAGTTGCTAACACTTAGAAGCCCTGAAAAAAGGACTCACTTTATTAAGCCAGACCCAGGAACATCTGCATTAGAAGACACTAAGAAAAATGTCAGCCTACGTGACACAATTAAACACTTGGCTGCTGTAATTGAGCCTTGCCACTGGCTTCAAGAAAAACTTGTATCTGCTGCACCATCCTAGTTGAGTTTCACTTTCTCAATGCATATCCCATCTCCCCAACACAACTGAAAGTAATGTTTTTGACTTAAACTGTTAAAATTCCATTATGGCTTGTCAAACATGTCACTTAATACTTCAGTCTGTGTGTCACTGGCCCACTGGATGAGGGTGGCAATATCTCAGCTGAGATCCATTCATTTATCAAGGTAATAAAAATACCCACAAGAACTACATTAAATCAGTCTTCATCTATCTCCTTTCTGGTGTTCATTCACAAAGAATGAAGAGTAATTCATTTCCTTACTATTCATCTGTCCCACACGTGTACTAATAGGCATGAAAATACTAAACATAAATCTTTTCTTCATCCTCAGAATGATTTTTAAAAGGCACCCTTCCCTTGCATTTCTGTGTGATGCCTGATAAATAATAGATCAGTTGCATGGTGTTAGTTTTAATATTAATGTTATCAGACAGCATTTGAGAGAAGTGGGGCAGAAACTTGAATTCTGGAAGAATTTGGTATGGCAGTAGTCACCATCCAGATGTATTTTTTTCATCTCAGGTCCATCTCTATAATATACAGATCTTATGGGGTGTGCAGGTCTATGAATTTCCTTTCAATTTCCCCAGAGATGGGAATGCTGGCTGCAATTTTTAACAATGAATTATTTAAAATTAACTGTTAGGTTAAAATAAAATATCCATCGAGCACAAAAACAATGGGAAGATACTGTGTTCTGCTCCAGAAATCCTGACATTCTTTTGTTCTGAAATTAAAGAAAAGCTTGTTTCCTCAGCCTAAATGTTGACATTTCCCAGTATGGAGATAAGTAACCTTTGAGCTACATAAAGCTTTGATTCAGCTTAAGAAATACTTCCTAGCTATAGGGGTTTTTTATCCCTACAAAAATGTGTTCTGGATCCATAAAATATAAAAACTAGGATTAATTATTTAGTGCCATATCCATCACTCTTCCATGCAATACTAGGAAGCTTATAAAGACTTTTTTCTCCCATCTTCTATCCTGGCAGCTTTATAGAATGTATGTTTAGCTGAATCTAGCCTAAGAATTAGAGGCCAGGCCACCTTGTTATCCCACTCACTACAGTGCTGAGAAGGCCTTGTGGTGAGTGCAAATATGTGCAGGCATCACACACATGCAATTCCCAACACACAGAGGACAGAGATGTCCTTCATCATCCCAAGGGAAGTGTGCTGTGGCTGCCTTGGTGCTGTGGCTGCTTTCTTTGGCTACAAAGATTGCTGCAAGCCATGAGCAAACAGAGCCACCTCTACCTTCCTGTGCAGATTTCCAGTCAAGAACTCAAGAGAATCTGAGAGAGCTTGGGATGTGCTACAGATATGTTGCTTCTCCACAGTGCTTGGACACTGCAGAAAACAAACATACCACGCTTGCACACTAACATTTAAAAGCTGATTTAAGAGGAGAGGGACAGAAGTTACATGAAGGATACATCTATTGGGTTAAAGAAAAACTACTTTCAGGTCCAGACCTGACACCCAGCCAGAACACATTTCTGTCCCTCACCCATATTCCTTTGCAGGGATTCTCAGCCTGCAGCGTTGGCATCCATCACTGGTGGCCTTGACAGGACTGCTCCACCTTGACTCCCTAGACTCTACTGTTATTGTGGGAGAACGAATGGGGCAGGATAGAGATCAAGACAAGAGGGGAAGGGTATGGAATCCCACCCTCAGACAGACAGCAGAGCAGAGCCATGAGCATCCCAGGCAGCAGCAGACAGAGTCAGAGCACTGGTACAGCCAGAGAAAACCATTTCAGTAAGTAGAGAGGGACAATACTCACCATCTAACAAATGTGATAACAAAAGCTTTCCCTCTCTGACATACTCACATCCATTGCAATGCTTCTCAAACTCTAGTATGCTCACAATTGCATACTAAGAAAACCAGTTCTGCACAGAAGTAGCCTCCATCTCTGTTCCACAAGGTCAGCAATTCACAAGGATTTCTCTGAACTCAGAAGCACTCCTGTGCCTATTGCTATCCCTTGTGCATCCTGCAGCAGCTGACTCCTTTAGCCATTTTTCACTGTCCCACTGCCTGTCAATAAATCACCCTGCTAATTCCTGTGACACCTCCTGTGAAGTGCTCTGGGAATTGTGGCAAAGATTTCTGGGCTGCATCTGAGAACTGGTGGTGAATGGCTGACTTCAGGTTGACATGATGAAGAAAGGTTAAGCTCTTCAGCCGAGCAGCCTCTTAGAAATGATTCATTGTGACTCCAGCTATCCCTTCTCTATACAGCAAGTCTATCCTCTGCATCTCCCTGAACACATTAGGGACGTGACACTTGTCTTCTGTGCAGCTCATGTACTTAAGTTTTCCTCTCTTCTCATTACCTGTGAAAGGTGATTACATTTCCCATGGAATATCACCCGTGATACATCACACTTCAGGGCTGTGTTTCCCCCCACCCTCTAATGGGAACCTGTGGTTACTTCATCCTTTTCTTTTCTTTTCTTGAATACCAATCCTCCCACAAGCCCGTGTGCTAGCCACCAGCCTCCCACCAAAGAATAATGGAACTCCTACTGAAGCTCATTAATGGTAAATTATTTTCAATTAGTAAAGACAATTCTCTCGGCGAAGACTCTGGAGAGCCAGGGATGGTACAGCAGAACACTGTCTGCCCCACAATTGATTTGAATACAGTGGTTTGAAGGAGACCTCAGACTTCAATAGGAACCCATTAAGAACAGCTGTTTGCACAGTGCCTGTCTGAACACTGAGGACAGCAAAGAAAGTAAAATCTGTCTTTCATGGTCAGCTGATTATTCTTTTTTTTTTCTTCCTCAGTTAGATGGTCTCCAAATAAACACTGGCATCAGAGATCTGAACTAGTAGTCACAAGCTGTGTAAAAAGACATAAGTCAGAGAACTCACTTGATTTTTGTAAAATGCAAGACATTTAGGGGGGGTTGTTTATTTGTTTTGGTTTTTTGGGGGGGTAAACTTGTTTGTTTTTTGGGGGAGGGTTGGGGGGTTTGTTTTGTTGTTTTTGTTTTTCTTGTTGTTTTGTTGTTGTTTTTTTTGTAGAACAGTTCAAGGGCTTGCTTTTTCTACAGGAAAGACTTCCCTGTTCCTCTTCTCATTCCTCTCATAGTTCTTCATGATACTTGAGATTTAGACAGGGAACTGCTATTTGGGGGACTCTTAAAGCAACCCAAAACAATTAAGTATTGGAATCTCCACAGGAATTCAAAAGCTATAGGCCAAGCACTTAAAAACCTTTGAAAAGGATGCTTAACAAAAGTATGCCAACAGATTCCAAGGCTACACATATACAGAGAACAGATATAGCAGCGAAAAGGTCTGCTTCCATATCAAACAATACCTTCTTGCTTGTGCTATAGAAGTGTGTGCTCATTTTTTCTGTCTCTGACTTCACCTTATTTTGTACTACAAAAAAGCTGGAACAAGGGTGTTTGAAATCTGGAATTTCTAAAATAACTGAAAGTCTTTTCTAAACAAATATATGTGCATAATTACTCAATTAATTCTCTATGTTCATTTCAATCAGGAATGTTTTTGCTGGGGAGGAAAAGGAAGAATTAAAAGCTTTTCAGTTCAGTTTCCTTCAAAAAAAAAAAAACCAAACCCTGAAACAACAAACCCTAGCAGATGGCTACTCTGGGCTCCATGAATGTCCTCGTCACAGTGCAGGATATCTGGGAAAGCCAAACTCCAACAGCCTCAGTCCTGGTGGGGAACAACAGGGCATCATGACTGCTACAAAGTGGGAAGTGCAAGACCTGCTGAAGCCTCAATCAGCATGGCAGGGTTACCTTGGAGTTACTGACATGGAGCACAACTCCTGGCCCCTTTTAATTTCCTTTAGGCAGTCAGGATGAAAACTGCATCACCTGAGAGCTTATCTCAGTTCTGCTGGGACATGAACAGAACCCACATGTCTTCATAAAGCATCTCTTTCTGAGCAGCCCAGTGTTCACTCTAAATGAATTTGGCCAGAAAGTCCCTGACCACCTCCAAGCAGGGGCTGCTGTGAGAATGAAGCTGCTACTTCTACACAGCTGCTGTTCTAAGGAAAAAAAGGCAGCGAAGAGGAAGAGCCTCAAGAGTAGCTCGGGCCACTCTGACTGTGAACCAAGCAAACACTGCTGCCCATTGGGTTGGTCTGGGGCACAGGGAATGCCTGATACACACACACCAGGAGTGAAATGCACCCCAAGTGCATTACCTACGTCTCCTAGGCTGAAGCCCACAAGGCAAAAGAAGCGTAAAATCATCATTGAATGGTCTAGGTTGGAAGGAACCTTAAATATTATCCCACCCACCTGCCTTGGGCAGGGACACCTTCCACTAGCAACCTTGGGGTTACTCAAAGCCCCATACAACCTAGCCTTGAACATTTCTGGGAATGAGTGTTAAGATATGGCTATTGAAATGATTAGAGATTGAAATGATTAGAGATTAAAATGATTAGAAAGATGCTTCTGCCTGAAGTAAGGAGCAAACAATGCCATATGGCGAAGTCAATATACAAATTTTTATTTAACAGTAAATGTGAGGTAGAGAGGAAGAAATAGAAATAAATAGGAAAGAGGGGGTGGAGGGGGGATAGGGGGGAGAAAGAGATTAACAGTAAAAAAAACCAACCACCACTCTGTGGATACTGATGGCATTCCATTGGTCTTTTTCTTCTGATCTTCTCAGTGGTGATGGTCACCTACACCAGAGGTGGATAAGCCCAAAAAACAGACAGTCCAGTGGGTTTATATTCACTCAGGTTCAGGTGGGAACACCCAGGTACGGGGAGTTTTACACTGGGTGATGCAACACTTTGGATCAGGGGACACTTCAGGAGTGTTTGATGGTTTATGACACCTTCTAAGACATTAGGCAATTATGGCACATCAGCAGGGATGAATACCTTCAAGCTATGTGTGAGTGTCCCAGTACTACTCCAGAAGGGAATTTTCACAGCTGAGCCACTTGTGTAAGAACTTTGGCATGATAAAAAGCATTATCCCACTTCCAAGGACTTGCCTCTTATCAGCCTCTTCCCTTATCTTGTTCAACACCAAGCTGTAGCCTGTGATGGGTATACACACCCCCCTCTGCATCTGGGCAGAATAGTTGTTTGAATCATTAACAGTCCAATCTCTAACAATGGAGAACCCCTAAGTTCTCTGGGCAACCTGTTCCAGTGCCCCACCATCCTCACAGCAAAGAATTTATTTCTAATCTAAACCTAGCCTCTTTCAATTTAAAGCCATTCCTCCTTGTCCTGTCACTACATGCCCTGTCACTAAAGCCCCTCTCCAGCTCTCCTGCAGGCCCCTTTAGGTACTGGAAGGTGCTCTAGGATCTCCTTGGAGTCTTCACTTCTCCAGGCTGAACAACCCCAACTCTTTCAGCCTGTCTGCATAGGAGAGGTGCTCCACCCCTCTGAGCATCTTTGTGGCCCTGCTCTGGACTTGCTCCAACAGACCAACATCTTTCTTATGTCGGGACCCAGAGCTGGATGCAGTGCTCCAGGTGGGCTCTCCAAAGGGCAGAATAGAGGGCAGAATCCCCTCTCTTCCTGCTGGCCATGCTGCTTTGGATGCAGCCCAGGATACAACTGGCTTTCAGGGCTGCAAGCACGTGGTGCCGTGTACGTGGAGCTTCTCATCAACCAACACCCAGAGTCTTTCTGCACTGCTCTCAAGCCACTCTCTGCCCAGCCTGTATTTGTGCTTGGCATTGCTCTGACACACATAGACAACCTTGCCATCAGCATGATTGCAGCAGCAAGGACAGAAAAGGTTCTTATTCTCAAGAAAAAACAGGTGGCACTGGTCCTGGTTGGGACAAGGGAGGGAAATGAAAAACCGACTGGGGGTACAATGTTTTAACCAGCCACTAATTATGATGTGGTTATGCTCTACTGTGACAGCTGAAGAAAGGCTCAGAAGTGAACAAGAGTCCTTGGACAAAGCCTCCCATGAACAGTAAATCTATTTCAAAAATATTACAGTCTTACATTCATGTGACCAAATGAAGGGAATAAAAATCCAGGGCTGGAGAACATTGTTCATTATTCGAAAACCAGTCCTCTGCTAGCTACTGTCAAAAGCAGCTTCTGGGTTGTTTTTTCTGCAGAGAAGCTGCTGCTGGGACTTTGCCAGTTCAGCAGTTAAAGGTAATCTCAAAGAATCCCTCAGCAAATTGTAAAGTGCTCCGGCTGAAGAACAACAAGGTGTTTGGGGACTGACTTGATTGTTTTAATTTGAGTAACACTAGCAGCAAGCAGCACTTAAGAATTATTCTGCTTAATTCACCTATTCCAGAAGCAAGACAAAACCAAGACAGTTTAATGAATAAACCAGACCTAAAAGTATTTGATTTTATGCCCATGTAGATAAGGAAAAGTGCAAAATCTGGCATCTGGAAAGTGATGTTCTTACATTGTATTTTCTATATACTAACAAGGAGCTAGGGGCATGCATTGACACAACACAACAGTCAATAGGATCTGACTCTTTGCTGTCAGATCTGTTCCTTTTACTGTTGGAAAAGAAGAGACAGGTCGTCTGAGTACTCCCAAAGTCTCTAAAGATGGTGCCACAGTGCACCTACCTTCCTCCTTCACAGCAGCCAAAACATCTCCTCTCACTTCATTTAACAGACTGTGACAAATGTGCAGATCTCACCCCAGAAGTGTGCAAGTAATTGACTCAAAGGCAGGAATAAATCCTTTCTTACCTATTCCCCACTTATATTTTTAACAGCATAGCCGTCAAAATGCAGCAAATCAATTTTTCCCCCTTACTGTCTCCACTCTGCCTTTTCAGAATATTTTTAGTTGCTCTGATTAAAAATTTACCTCTTAAGTACTACTGAGGACACAGTGCATGTCTTGATTACAATTTTATATAACTTTTCCAGCCTACCTATGTATCTTCCTTGAAAAGGAAGATGTGGAGCCATGCCTTTCATTACTTTCCTTATCTTTCTAACAAAAGAGAAATTAGTAACTAACTTTGAAAGACTTGTTAGGAAAATAACCTCACAGCAAAATGCAGAAAATACATTTTCAGAATGAAGATGTGAGGCAGTCATACATGATGGGATTACAAAAGATACCTTACACAAGAGAAACACAGCATGCTAAGCCGAAAAACACATTTGCAGGTCTTGCCCAAAGCAAACAACCTCAGCATTTCTGGATTCTGTCTTTGGTGCTGCATTGTAGGGGACGGGTACCCAACCCTGGACTCTTATCTCTCTCTGTCCTCTTCATCAGGGACAGTGTGGGTCACAAATGTCTTGTGCCACTTCTATCACACATTCTACCATGTGTGATTAACCAGTACTACCTCTATTATTTTGTCCAGGTAAGATTTAATTATCATCCCTGAAATTCTACGTGTGTGCAGCCACAGGACTTATCTGTCACCAAAATGTAAGGCTGTGTGAATGAAGGAATGTAAATCCCTCTTCCTGGGATTCTCTGCATGGCAGCAGTTTCGATTTGCTTCTTCATAGTGGGCAGAGACATTTCTACCTTTCGACTGCCATTCAGCCACCCTTTCTTTTTTTCCTGTGAAATCTGTTTCCTATCCAAAACTGGAGAAGTCTTGACCACTGAAAAATAGATTACTTTCTGATTTAATTTCTGAAGGTCATTCATATTGATTAAACAGCTTAGACAAGTTGAATAGTAGAAGGCCTAAACTTAAAGATATGGAGGATAATACAGCCAGTGCAAAAAGTGAGGGAAACCCCCCTTTCTTTTCTTCCTTTAGTATCAATATAGTCCAAAACATTATTCTTTTTTTTTTTTTCCCTAAATGTTTGTTCACTAAAATGTTCCAAGGGGGAAAATGTCAGCTACAAATCCTCACTCATCATGTATTTGCACAGCAATGCTTAAAGGTCCTTAAAGATATCCAAGGATTTGAAAGAAATAATTCAGTCAGGTAGCAAAAACAGTACCACTGCCTTCCAGTGTCTGGTCACATGGCTCATGCAGCATCTGACAACTCCAGGCAAGTCACAGAGAACTCACTTCACACATCATGCATGGAGGAATATATCCCACCAACCAAATGTATGAAAGTCTAACTGAAGCTAATGCATCAAGTGAAAGTAACTGCAAAACACAGGATGGACTGTGGAAAACGTTTTGCTCACTGCAAAGAGACACTTCTTCTCTATCTTACAGATGGCCTGCTCCTGTTCTTGCCAAACCCACAGTTTCACTCAGTTTCCTTGGCACTTTGAAAAGTCACAACTTTCCCCTCACATATGCTGGCTGATTCTTTATATACCTGAGTAACAGGTGTGTTACAGCCATGTTTTGCATTATTCATCTTGGATGAAGTTAAACCCTGACTGTGTGACACATCACACATTACTCAGTTTATCTCATTGTTGTGTTTTGGTTTTTGCTAAGTTAAGTTTACCTGAGATGCATTGAGGCTGGAACAGCTCTTAATTACCCTGGCACAGAAACTAGGCATTCCCCTAAATTTCTGCTTTTCAGCAATAAGACTCCTTTCTGCTGTATCTTTAAACTGCCTGTGCTTCCCTAAAAGTTGTCTCCATATTATTACCTTATAAAGCAGATAATTGAGATTTACTTGGTTTCAGGCATCTCTTCCTTGCTTAAACAATTACTTGTCCCAGCTTTTTCCTGCCCCCACATTCCTTTTCCCTATAGAGAAATACATTTTGACTGCTAATAGACACCACGGTTGCAATGTACTGGAGCATGGATATCAGTCCACAGCCCAGTGAAACCTTGAAAGGTTGCTGAACCACACAAAAGGAAACTATGCAGCATTACATAGCAAGACACCCTCTATAAAGTATCTTAATTGAAAGACCTCTTTTTGTGTTACAAATTAGTTTTATTTGTGTAACATTTTCTATTTTCAGATCTTTATAGTCCTATAACTAAGAAAAGTAGTTTAAGAAGGAAAATAAGACTACCAAATGTCCTAATTACTCATGAAACTGGTGTTTTTAAAGGATTAAAAAAGTCTGAATTTTAAGTTCTAGAAGTGATTAACTACAGGCATGAACATATTAAGCTGCTTGTAAGTAACTAACATTTGAAACAGCAGCACTTCACTAAAAATTCAAGACAATGATTACGAGTACCTACATCTGTAACATACAGATCCATAGCAACGCTGAGGATCTCTTATGTTAATTTCTGTGCCCAGAGGCTTTTCTGCAACACTGAATTAAAGAGTCACTGTATCATTCCCATAACAAGATGATTATCTAGGAATTAAGACTAAGTAGAAAACTCTTTTCAAAACGTAAACGTCAGTCTTCCAAGGCCTTTAGAAATCAAACAGAATTACTTATATGGCTTACATTATCAGTTCTCAGAAGTTACATACCTGCATACATTCCATTCTAAGAAGAAAGAGCAATGCTATGATCTTTATTTATGATTCTTGGTTAATGCAGTAGATAATCTCCTTGGAATTACTAATTTTTAATGGGACAATTGAAAAGATTTCTTTTAGTTTTGTTGCAAACAAACCAAGAAGACTACAACATCACTTACCAACAATCCATTAGTGTCACCTCTCAAATTCTTCAGATATAAAGGTGAGAAATTTTTCCTCCTTATAGTGTCAAAACATATTTGGATGTCTGCTGAGTGAGGTTTTAATGGTCTTAGAGAACAAAACTAGTAAAGCCCTAAATCTGCATGACAATTCCCTGTGAGCAGTCAACCCTCCCATGTATTTGCAGAAGTCACAGAGGGAACCAGAGGTGTATTCCTTGAGGAGGAGCAACTGTCATCCCTGGTATATGTTCCAGATGTGTCAAAGCATATCAAAGGAGAAAACACACATAGTAGGAACCCAGAGTAGTGAATCCTGTCCCTACCTCACCACTCTACTAGTCTGGAAGACAATATTCTCAGCAGGGAAGAGAAGCATAACCTGTGAGTTGAGCCATGACTGATGCAGTGCTGCTGGCAAGCTGTCACAGTGTGTGTGGATTTCTCCAGTAAGATGCCGAGAGTAATCACAGAATAATACTGCCTCTGTTTGAGGGAGCAGGGAACAAGATTTCTCCAAACTTTCAGACTTGGAAGAGCTCCTGCTTGCACTACACATAGGATTTTTCCCTAAGAGATGGTGTAACAATGAAGGTAATTGCTTGTTTGGTATCACCGAGGAGAATGTAGACAAAATGTGGCAATAAGCACAGAGGTGTTATACATAAAAGAAACTTTCAGCATGAATGAATGGAAGGCCCAGTTCCAGGAAGGAGTTCAACAACCCAGGTTTTACAAAAAAATGTTGATTGTGCTGTATCAGAACCACCATGATAGAAGACAGCAGGGTCTGTGTGCAGAGCCTTCAATGTCTATGAACCTGTGCTAACATGGTGCACACAAAGTGACAATAAGAAGTTATCCATATCTGCAATAAACTTGCTTCTGGATTTCCCTGAAAGATGCAGTCTATTTTTTACAATGAAAAGTACTCCTTATCTTATCCTAAACTATATTTCTCTTCTGCACACACCATCTTGAGTAATGGGTTGAGATCCTTTTGCATGATTTGCATGTGAGAATCACTCAAGAACTGATGACTCAAAGCTTTAAAATGCCCACACAAATTTCATTTGCATTTCTGTTTCTTCATACAGCACAAACAGTCTCATATAACTCTACACAAAAAAGGTAAAAAGGGAAAAAAAACCCTCAAAAATAAAAAATCCACTGAAACACCATGAAAACTAGGCCATAGAACAATCTATTCATCTGGCCTGCATCACATATCAAATTCAAAAGAACAATAGGGTTAAATACCTGGATGTAGAAAGAAGAAAATAAACATCTGTAGGTGCTGGAGAACAACATGAAGCATTTTCCTATCATCTTCAAAAAAGGTTTATTATCTGCCTTCCTACAGCACTTTAAAAAGTCTCAAGACAAATTACTTTAAACCTCAGTTTTAGAAAGCTGGGTAGCCAGCAGCTTTTCTACTTCTTGATTTGGAAACAGCAAATTGAAAAACAGTGCATAGGTAATAGCTGATACTTGTCTGGTTTTGAGGCAACTATTATTACCAGCTGGACAAATACCCTGTGCACTCCCTGGTGTCAGTGCTGCTATACCCATATGATGTTCTGAAACCTAAGAGATTGTTCAACAGCATATAAATAAGTGTCAGAAAGAAAGGAACAAGGTCTTTTTTTATTTTTTCCTCCCAGTTGAACACCAACAATAGCATTCTGCAACAAACCATTATGAGGACTGACGTTACAGTAAAGGTCTGCTAGTGTGTCAGGAGTAGAAGAAGAAAGGAAGAGAACAAGGAGCCAAACATCAGTCACTTAGCAAAGAGCAGGACTAGAATGTCAGACACGCTATGGACAGGAGTGTCACGCACTGCCAGATGTATCGAGGAAGGCAGTTTTTCCCTACTGCTGTCAAAGCACTGGGGTAGGCTGAACACCAGAAGCTCAGTACTAATGGAAAACTGAAAAATAGGTGGTGTTTCTTTTATGTAAAAATTATTATTTTTTCACTGTAAGAAGGTTTTGGAGCTAAAAAATGAAAAGTGCAAAGACCGTAAGAATCAAGAACTTCTTGGTTTACAGAACTAAAATATTCTTAAAATATTTATACTGTGACCACAGGAAAATGGTATTAAATTTTTTACTTACTTTGGATGGGCAAACTCATCCAGTAGGACAACCTTTTCGATCAAGTGTCCACCAATGGATCGAACCAAATCATAGAAATCATTCTGAGAGTATGTCTCAGAAGGCAGCCAAAAGGAGATGTCATTGATCAAAGGTGGATATCTGCTGAGTGGCTGAAAGAAATCAAAAAACATACCTTTATACGTGGTTGGACTTGATAACTATATCTACAACTGTTCTGAACTTACATAACACATGAAGTACACAGTTTAGAGGCTTTCTGAAATGCTTTTTGAAGTGCAGACTGACCTCATAAACAACTGAGACACAAGATTTTTTACTAGAAAATGTCTTTTAAAGATTACCTCATAACAACTTTAATTTTATTCATTCAGAAGAAAAAAACTTGTTTTGTTTGCTAAAATCAGTGTTTATGACCCTGAACACACTTTTGCATCAAAGCTGTTGAAAAGGAAGAGATAATGTAAGGTGATTTTTCACTGAGTAGAACTGCACTTTTTAAAAGCATTTTTCAGACTTTTTGCAAATTCAAAATGTCTTATCACATTCAGGTATAAAATTTATATATATATTATAGGATTCTTATATTACACAACATATTTATTATTTTTATTGTCAAATTTTTAACGACGTCTTATAAATAGGCACCTTCTTATTAAAATGTTATAGTAAGAAACACACTTTGGCTTAAAAAGAGGGATCAGTTCACTTTCCAGTGGTTTTTATAGACACCCAAACATTTACAACAAAAAAAGGTATGGCTGTTAACATAATTATTCATTCCACAAGTACCACAACAGGCTTTTAAACACAAAGGGGCATCTTTGCTGCAGACATAAAGACCTCATCTTGTGGGCAGACAGTATAACTTGTTATTTGTAAGAACAGGAAGAGAAGGAGAAACAAAACCAGACAGTTAACTTTTCAGTTTTGATGAAACTTCCCTTGACTCTATGGGTTTCAGATCTCACCTTTGGTGAGAAGTTTCTCCCTTTGAAGAACAGAAAATGGTAACACTCTCCTTTCATGACCTCTAGGTCATACAGTATCTTATTTCTGCCTTGCATTAATTCCCTAGAGTTGAAAGAAGTACTTTTGCACAAGACTGTTGGAGTCTGCAGGAGAAAACATCTATTTTATTATTTTGTTTGTATAAGAGATCTCATGTGTACACCTTGGTCTATACAGTATAATATCTCACTCAAAAATATATTTATGGCGGGGAATGTTTAATGATGGAGCAGTGGAAACTTAAGTAAGTACCTGCTAAAGCAATAAACCTGTTAATAAGGCAAGTTTACAGCATCCTGATTTACTCAAATACTGTTCTGCAGAGTGTAAACCAGTCAATAAATATCTGATAAGGAATACAGTACAAATTTTAAATTAATAACGCCCCCAGCAAATAAAATTGTGAATCGCAAATGATTATTGAACTTGTTAAAGGAATAAACCTGTCAATGAATTCATATCCTGTAAATCAAATTAAAAAAAGGAAACTTGCACAACAAATCCATTGCAAAAGAGCTTTTGATAAAACACTAATGAATGAAATGCAAATGTCTCTGCTATAAAAAAGTCGCAGCCGCAAATGCTGGAGATGCCTCTCAGACAACAACCTGATACATGTGTTAGTGTAAAAAAAGTTGTAAAAAAAGTTATAATCCTGCAGTAGACCCCTACATTCTCTCCTCATCCCTATCTACTACTTTATTTACCACTGCTGTAGTTCAGGAATATACTGAACATCCTTCAAAGCTTGGCAGGACTAATACAACACTCACTGAACTCACAGTTCAAGACATTTAATTATTCAACCAGAAGATGTGGCTCATGAGCCTAAGCATGACCAGGTCTCTACTTTCGTTCATACAGGTACAAGGACAATAAAGAAAAATAATTACATGTTCAGGTAACTCAGAAATGTCCTGTGCTGGTTTTGGCAAGAATTAATTGTCTTCACATGAGCTAGCACAGGGCTGTGATTTGGATTTATGCTGAACACAGGATTGATAGCATAGAGATGCTTTTGTTATTGCTGGGCAATATTTGCACAGAATCAAAGCCTTTTCTGCTTTTCATACTGCCACACTGGCAAGAAAGCTGGAGGAGACACAGCTGGGACAGCTGACCCCAGATGACCAAAGGGATATTCCAGACCACATGATATCCTGCTCAGTATATTAAGTGGGAAGAAGGAGGAGGAAGGGGGTAATGTGGACTGACAGTGTCTGTTTTCCCAGGTAGTTGTTACGTGGGAAGGGGTCCTGCTCTCCTGGAGATGGCTGAACACCTGCCTGCCCATGGGAAGCAGGGAACTAATTTCTCATGTGTGCAGCTTTTTCTCTCTAGAGTCACTACCCTACTACAGAATTGTAGTAATTTTGTGTGTGTATGCTTGTGTGTTTTACAAAGACTGGAAGGACAAATGCTTAAAACATAACACAAGCATAACTTTTTATTATTAGCTACTAACCTTTTCTCAGAGCCTTGTAATACAGAAAAATCTTTTATGGTAAAAGGCAAGGCAATAATCCCATATTATACTGTCCCTTCACCACCTGGCTGCAGTCAATATCATTGCAGTAAGTCTTATATCAACACTAAAGTTAGTATAAGGATAAAATTCCTAGTTCTCAAATGTATCGATCTGTTTGTTGTAGAGCTACATGAGTCACATAATAGTTTATTAGCTACACCTAAAATGCGAATAGGCTACTAAAGAGTCTCCAACTGGCAGGTCAAAATGAAGTCCCTAAATTTGTATTCAGGCACTCCTGCAAATACATACTGTGGTCCAATAGATCCCCTTGCCATTCTTTGATCCTTTCTAAACTCTCCTGCTCTTTAACAGCAGACTGGTCTAAAGTCCATTGACTTTGATCCTTTTTCAAGTTCAAGGCAAATGCCAACCCTGGAGACCATTTCCTTATGAATTTACAGACATTTCAAAGGCTCCCCTTGAGAGAAATGTGTTATTCCCACTAAATCTTCTACTCTGCTGTCACCTCCAGCTACCACTTTTAGCTACATTCTCTTCATGGCTTAGGAGTTAGTCCTCCAGCACAATGCTTGGAGAAGCTACCAGGACACACGTTGCTCTGCAGGCTGTGTGTTGGCTGAACCCTAGCATGGTACCCAGGCTTGGAAGTCCTGCTGTCCCTGCTTTCACTCCCTGATCACCCCCTTAGGTTTTTGAGGACCTGAAAAGAAGTTTAGGAAATGGTAGAACTGCTCCTACCTGCAGAGTGCTGCTGCAGGGCACTGGCCAGGTGTGTCAGTAAGCACTGCTGATGCACATCCCTGCACCCCTCCTTTTGGTTCCACTGGAGCTTTGCCACCACAGTGCTACTTTAAATGTTCTGTCTACTTTCCATTTCAAACACTTCAAAGTACTATCTTTGACATTTTTCAACAGCCTCAGAAAACAAGTGCTTTCCCAGAAATTACACTATCTGTAGGACTCCACTGAACCCATCTTGTAGGAAATACTGCAAATAATGACATCACATTTTTCAATCACTCACGGTGAAAGCATTTGGGAGTGTTGAATTACTATAATTATTAAAAATAATAAAATGGAAGTTTATTATGATCCCTCAATGATACATGTTTACCAGTCATTAGTCAAAGTTATTTCTCTGGCTAATAAATAAGCCAAGTATATCCTAAAACTGTAAGCTTTTCCCTCTTAGGATGCTAATTTTAGTACAGAAATGAGTAGTTGGACACCAGTGCTATAACCTGCTCTGCCAGCCTGTCTTGCCCATGCCTAGATGTACCTGAGGAGTGCATCACTAAAAACACAGGGCTGTTATTCTTTCATATGGGTTTGTGACAGTGTATGGCATTCCTCATCCTCACCTCTCTGCTCTGCCTTTCTGTCTGAGATTACTGCCCCTGCAGCAGCTGATAAAGCAAAGTGCCTGTTCCTCCACCACTGCAGCTCACAGCCTGCAGTAGGCAGCTGAAAATTGCCCCTCTCATTGGTTTATGCTAGTATGTGCTGGATGAAGAATTGCAGCAGCTCAAGTCATTGGGGGACAGCTGTCTGAAGCAGCAACAGGATCCACCAGAACTCATTTGTCAGCATAAAATAGCAAATACTTGGACTTTGCGGATGTTGCCACACCAGGGCACTACTCTGGATGCTCTGACAGCAGGAATCAAGTGGTCACCATAAGAGTGCTATCTGTTCATCCACACATGGCAAAGGATCATCAGCTTGGCTAGATCCAGATACCTCACAGCTGTAGAGGAGAGAAACCTCCTCTGAAGGCAGAACCTCCCAGTCCGCAGGAAAAACAGCTGGAGATAAGGCACATCCAGTGCCAGTGAATAACCCACACAAGGCCATGAAGTGGCTTTAACTCAGAGCCCCAAAAACCAGGATGGACACCAGCATTTTCCACAAATATTTCTCATTAGGAAAAAAGCCACTTTTCCCCAGGTGCAGTAACCGTGGGTGCAACACGGCAAGGGGACAGGAGTTTTGTGCTGTGGCTGCTCACTCCATTCCTTGCCTGCTGCCAGCTGCAGATGGGACAAAACAAAGGAGAGACAAACAGAGCAGAGGAAAAAGCTGTACTTGTATTTTGACGGTGGCGACACAAATGCAAGGTTAACGACAACACGTACCAGAAACTGGGTTAGCAACTCCACAGCAGCCAAGCTATCAAAAAGTCAGCCATGCTTTACTGCCATCACCAGTCTAAGTCAGAAAAATATGAGACTTAGCAGCATCGTGGCTGCTAAGCTTTAACAGTCCTGCATTGCCCATGTTTTGGAGAAATATCTACATAAACTATACAGTTTTAATGCAACATCATATTCTCATCAAAATGAAAACTACGGTCCTGTAATAACTGAGCCTTTCTTAATATATTCCATGGTGAAACTACATTAATTCAGTGTTTTCATAGGAAATTTAAACACGTAACAAGCATGAAATTCAAATTTGCAAATTTACAGCAGTAACTTACCCTCCTTGCACATAATGAAGTTTCCTGTATTAGTGTGTACACTTCTATATTTACACTTCCATATTTATGACCAATGTAGACAAATTACAGTTGCTGCAGGGATCATAACTTTGAATTTCTTGGCTGCTATGGCTTAAAATTCAGTCACAATGTTCCCCATTATTATAAGTTTTCTACCTCCCTTACCAAATCAATTTTTCCTTAGTTATATATAGTAAGTTCTATATACTCATACATGTATAGACCCCCCCCATACATATACATTTTTTATGTGTAAACACACACACATCTCCAAAGGAGGAAAAGTAAATTTCAACAGACAACTACCATAAAGTCTGATAAGCAGATATAAAATATGTTCTGGGATTAAGCTCTTAAAACCAAAGCAAATGGACTAGCCTGGGATCAATGCACTGCTCTGTCCTCCTGCAGGGAGTGGCAGAAGCGTGTTAGCCTCCACTGACATTGAGCTTTCCGGTGAATGAACACAGAAGTACGATCAGCCCTTTTTGGACACCAATCTGCTCACCCCAACAGAGTTCTGAACTTTGAAAAGCTCCCATATAGGTGCAGGGAACACCATATGTTCCTGGGAACATCAAGTGCTCCATGGATTTCAGGCACTCTGCTTGTACATGGAGCATTCTGAGTGGAAGAGGTTTTCTTTGTACATGGAGATATTCAAGAACAATCTCAATGCGATCCTGTCCCACGTGTCTGGGACAAAGTTTGAGCAGGGAGGTTGGACCAGAAGATCTGCTGTGGTGCCTTCCAACCTGACCCATCCTGTGATTCTGCATCCAGGTAGAACAGGGAGGTTCCATGGGGCACAGACTTGTCTCTCTAGCTAAGTCTCAGCCTTCAATGTGAGATGACACAAATCTGCGAACCAGGTAGGTCCCTCTCTGCTGTGCAGCGCATGTCACCATGAGAGCTCAGTCCCCTTCCCACCTAAACTACGCCCTATGGGTTCTTGTTGGAGACAACAATTTCTTTAATGAGCCCCATTCCAGGTTCTCTGAAGGTGCAAAACAAAAAGGAGTTTAATTACTTATATTCTGCCTAAGCAGTTCTCCATATCATCCCACTTCATCATCTTTTTCAACGCTTGTCAAGCACCTTTGATCAGGAAAACCCCCTGAAGACACAAAATAAATGCATGCACATGTGCACATGCACAGGAACAAGTGCAACCTTTCTTGCATGCTGTAAGTTACAGCTCATAGAGGAATCTGCCTGACAAAGGAAAGTCGATACCTAATATGACACTCAAAAAATTAAAATGTGTAACAGACAGTGAAGATTAAACTTCTTTGATAAGCTGCTCCACCTTCTCCAAGCAGCAGGAAGAATGCACAAGAGGACTGGTGCTGTGGCAGAATGAATGAGTAGAATGCTGGCCTTTACAAGCATTCACCCAAAAGTAAGGCTGGTTACTAAACCTCTGTGCTCCCACTGGAAAGAGACACTGTGTTCTTACAACATTTTATGAAAATGGAATAACTTTATTTTAAAGTCAAGCTTGTTTAAATTTGTAATGAAAAATGCATCAAGTTTAAAGTCACAATATACTTCTCTGAATGCAAATATGCATTTTAAACTGATCTGTGGTCAGAAAGCTGAGAAGTAAGGCATAATATTTGAGAAGATTTCCAGATACAAAAGAGCACTTCTATTGCTACTGAAAGGGTTATGATTCTAAATGATTAGTAAGGAATTGAAAAGAAGTCAGGAAAAGAGATAAAGAAGATGAAACTATTGACCTAATCCTATTAAAAGCAAGGATGTTACACAGCAGAGATATTCCCAGATACCTCTTCCCTTGGATATTTGGATATGCCTTGCTTCTTGTGATCTGATTACAAAAACCACCAAAGGATAAGTATAAATTATTCCTAAATATCAGTGATGGACTCCATGCTCTGTGCTTAATGAGGCAAAAATGACTTCTCATTTCCATAGAACAGAGTAGGACTCACAGGGGGAATCACCAAAAGGGATGGCTCTCTACTACTCACTCCCACATCTCAGCTCCTTACAAACCCCTTTTGAAAGTATCAGGATGAAGAAGTGATTAGCCTGACATTTTCCTTCAGCAGTTCTATGTCCACTGTGGAAAAAAATGCGTTTTCCTCATGTTTCTTTCCCAGCCTCCTAGGTGATGGCCTACTGAGCTAGTTAGTTTCGAGGTGCTCATCTTCCCCCATTTCCATCACATATATCACCCCAAAACAACAGAAAACTGAGAAATGCTTTTTCTGTGATCACTTTTCCATTTGAGCAGTTGCTACCACAGAACTGATGTGACACCAAGTAGAACCAATGGGACAATCCTTACTATGTTGTGATGTCTTCGACAGAAAACAAGCAGGCTTCTACCCTGGGAAAGGAATCAAATTATTTGGAATGACCAAAATGCTAAAGTGGTTTCTCACACCAAACCTAGTAATGAACACTTAGGACTGCCTTTTGCACAGGCTGTCGATATTCTGTCTGTCTTTCCTACCCAAATATCCCACCCCACAAGCAAAATCACGGGCAAGGGTAAAAAGAAGAGAAGACACAAACCTCAGAAAACAAACTGTCAACAAATAAAAAACCTGTATGTGTCCTGCACTTCTCTAAAAACAGCTGCCACGCTTGCAAGGAAACAGGTAACAAGCTGGTATAAGAGAGCAGAAACCCAATTTCTAGAATACTAAGAATTTTCTCTTCAGCAGTGCTGAGCACCTGCAATTCCTGCAGAAGGCTTTGGTTGCTGCAGGCATTCAATGTTTGCCATACTCAGAAGTCAGGTTTCCTCCTTTCTGATGGTTTGTTTTGTATATTTTTTCTCATTATGCTTAATAATAATGCTGAGATAAATAGCTCAGTGGGGTAAAATACTGCACCCATCAACAATTCATATAAAAGAGTTATATCTAAATAAAAAATGCAAGTGTTTGGAAAGAGTCTGTAGCAATATGAAGATGTATTTCTTCCAAATACATAGCATAACAATGGAAACAAAGTGCACCCAATATTTTATTTCAGCTTGGATGAAAAACCTCATATAAAACACTGTTGATTGTATTTTCTTTTCTGCTCATTAAATGCACCATTCCAGAGAGTTACTGTTTAAATTGCAGAATCTCTAGAACATTTGAATGTGACTCACACCCAAATAAGCCGGCATTGTGAATCTTACAGGCCCATGCAACACCTCAAAAAGTTCTTCTTCCCACCTAACAACCTCTACTTCTTTTTTCTCTCTCCTTCCAAAAAACCACAGAGATTTCCAACACAACAGCAATGACGCTTTGTACTTCTTGGCCATAACTTCACATAAAGCCCTGGACACTGCTATGGTACAAAGGAAAGTCCTCACTGTTCTACACTTCCCAGACATGAACTAATTTGTACCATGAGCAATTTACACAAGTGGGTTACTGGCTGTTTTGAAATATTCTTAGGACTTCCAGCACCACTGACATAGCTGGGTTTCCTTCTTGACTTGGGAAAACTGTCCAAGTGGCAGCGGAAGAGGCTGCCCAGGGAAGTGGTGAAATCACTGTCCCTGGAAGCGTTCAAAAGGTGAGTGCATGTGGCCCCTGGGGACATGGCTTGATGGTGAATATGGTGATGGTAGGGTAACAGTGGACTTGGTGATTTAAGAAGGGTTTTCCAACCTTAAAGACTATATGATTCTATGACTCTTGGCAAAATCAATTATTTTTAGTTTCCAGAGCAGCCAGCTTAACTTTTTCCCCCACTTAAGTACTAAATTCATACAAATTACAACCTCTAAAGTTCAAAACTCATAATAAAATACCAAGGTAGTGTAGCAAGCTAAAACTTTAAAGTACAGTAGGTAAGCTAGAGAGAAATAAAAGGCTCTACTTACTTGTCCAATACTCAGAAGAGGGACAAAAGCCTTTTTTTCTCTCAGACAATCCCTGGGCATTCCTAAAGCTACACTCTTGTTAAAGAGTAACAACACTTAGAAAAACTACAGAGAAGCTCTAAGCTGAGAACAGACCAAACACAAAAAGGCATAAAAAGTACACTAAGCATTTCAGCATGCAATGACAAAATGTAAAGAGCATTTAAATCTCTACAAGCAGAATCTTGGTGCAGAACAGACACTTCTTTAATGCCTTCCCTATTTTACAAGAATCAGAAAATGGGTTCACTCTTGCTGATTTAGGAGAACAGGTTACATGTGGGAATAATTATGCAAATTGGATTTAACACTTGTGCACAGGCAGGAGGATGTAAGCAATCCTCAAAAGAGGGGACTTCTTCCCATTACTAATTTTTCTAAAACTGCATAGCCAAATCCTCTGCAGCACATGCACTCCAAAGCATTACTACTTGTCACATTTGTTTTAGGTTGTCACTGCAGTGGTTCATGTGTCTCTCACATTAGCAAGATGAAGGAAATTGAGGATGGATACGATAAGAATAATACAGTTCTTCCCAACTGTGCCTTCTGTTGTTTGGCTATTCTCTGTAGCCTAATTCATATTCTGATCAGAGAAGTGGTAGCTGAAAATCAGCGGGTTTTTATTAACACCATGTACTTCAAAAGGTGCTTCTGTTCATGCATACACACACACACACACAGAGATTGTTCTCCCCAGCCCTCATTTCCTAGGGACACTCCACAGCTCAGCTGCAATGTCTTATCATGCTACAGATGATGACTGTAGAGATTTAGGCATGATTTTAAAGATCATTTTATCAAAAGCTCTTTGCCAGGTGTATCTTGCATGTAAAACATTGGCACCAATGTTAAAAGAACTATCAAATAAACTAATTTATGACAACCCCCATCTTTTTAGCTAACGCTGGAAAAATGAATAAGAGCTTATTTCCTACTAGTTTTGAGAATTTTTTTTCCTTTTTTCTTTTTATATTTCTGTGGTTGTGTGTGCAAACCAGCACATACCTGTATCTCTGAAGATGCATATTTTCATAGTGTGTGCTTAGGCACATTTGAAACAGAAGCTTATTCTTACAATGTGTCATGCATTCTCATAAAGATGTATTTAACCTTGCTATAGACATTCAGATAGTGGTAATTACTTAGGACTGCCAGCCAGAAACCAGGGTCCCATTAGCTGAGCACAAAATGCCAACTCCTGCCCTGAAGAACTTTCCACCCTAAGGTACTTTGGAGAAGAGATGCTGAGACAGAAGGTACAAGACAACTACAATTGTAAACATCATGGAAAACAGAATTATTGACTAGGGAAATTTAACTCCTCAGGTCAGCACTGAAGACTAAAGTCAAGATATTTCCTGTGCCATCCTCCTAACCAGATTCTATTATTCACAGTGTAATTAAACCAATATTGGAAAAACATTGGAAGTGTGTAAGGGTTACCCTCCTTAATAGCTACATACTTTTGTAGACAATAAACTGAAAGCTCTGAACATATGTGGATTCCTGTCAAAACCACTAGCAGCTGGTTCTCATAGTTTCACACAACCTATGCAAAATCTATTGTTATTTTAGATTTCCAGGTTTACTCCTTCACCTAATATTAATTTAATGTGGGTTTCAGCATATATATCACTGCTGGAAATTGCTCCATGGCTTATTTAAGCACTTTGTATAACCATTATACTTCATCATTTGGGATGCAATAAAGATCAGTTGATATATTCAGCAGTGGAATTACTCATTTGTGAGCTATTTGTTTCAAGGAGCCTCAGCCAGTCAAATTGCAAATATATGAGGTTTAGAGATCAGAGCAAACCACTGTAACATATGCTTTTTGAAGCTTATTGCAGTTTTTGCTAAGTAATCATTTAGATAGTATCAGGTGTACTTTGACTAGGGTGCATTGGCTTCTGCCGAGGAAAATAAAGACATCAGCAGTAAAATGGTTCTACTGCCAATAACTGTACAGTGCAGCAGCACTCACAACTGCAAAATCATTTTTTATCTACATCATATAGAAGTGATGCAGTCAAAATGCAGTCAAGGCTACAGTAACTTCTTTTTGTTTAAAAACAAATTGGAAGTCAGTCCCTGGTGGTCTGTTCTCAGTTACTGGGGATGTCTTTCACTAGTACTGAGGACACACCTGCTAGGTATGCTCACCCCTCACCTTCTATAAGGCCTCCAAAAACCAAAGTGCTGTCTCATCGGTTGTGCTGATGGCATGAAGCAACACTGAGAAGTAGATCAGGGAACTGAAACAGCTTTAAGGAACTACAGAGGAAAAAGCTCCCTGATTCACCTGACAGTGTAGCCACAAAAGTAGCTTCTCTGGTACATGGAACAGCAAAGCAGAACAGCACATGGGAACCTGGCACATGGGAAAGAACCAAAAACTATGCTTCTCATCCTAACACTCTGAGAAACAAGGCTCTGGGAAAGAGTGGCAATGAACAGTATAAACCTACCAAATCCTTCAAATGAAGAAAAGCCTCAACTGCTGTCTCTGGACCTGCAGTCAAAAGAGAGGACATCTGCCAGGTGGATACACTGCTATCCCACATTGCTAGCTTCCAAAATCCCCTGTGGCACTTGCTAGGTTTGTTACTAAAGCCCTGGACCTCTCACATAGCTGAAAATCGATAGGAAACACATAATTTCATTCAGGTTTTCGAATTACCTGCTGTGACATAAAAATTTTACTGGTGATTTAAGTGTGTGTTAGCATAGACAACTGAAAGTAAGGATGAAATATATTTGCTCTCTGAACATATATATACGTATACACACATACTCCACCCACTCCAAACAAATTCCAGCTGAGACAGTTGTGTACAAAGCAGAAAACTCCTTAACATCCAAAAAAGAACAGCTCAAATCAGCTATTTTGCTTCAAGTCACCACCAGCTAAATCTAAACTAAATGTGCCATTGGAATGAGACAAGTTAACAGAGGTGAACATGAGAGTTTTCAATTCTCATATTCTAAGACTGTGGAAACAACATAGAAATACTTAAAGTATTTTCAAGAAACATAGGTGAAAGGGAGGAAGAGAGTGGTGTTTTTGTTAATGAATGTCATAGGCTTGTCTGTACCTCCAACTATTATCAAGGTGGCTGCTAAATGGATGAAATGGATTTACTTTGCCCTTTGGTACTTCAGCAAACAACACAGTACATAAGATAAATATCACTAACTAATCTAGGCATAAAAGGCTATTGACATTTTTTATTTATTCATTTTATTTACTTAGAAAAGTACAAGCAGAAAGGAATTAAACTATTGCTGATTTGTTCAGGGTCAATGGGAGGCTATCAGTGAGATTAAATTGCGGTGGGTGGGTGAAGGGATGGAAGCAGGGCATGCAAGAAAATCAGCATCATTGGTATTAGCTCAGAGGGCAGCAGCTAGATTGTTGAGAACCACATCCCTTGGCAGCAAGAGTTTCAGTAATATGCTGTCAGGCACATGGTGTGATTCTTGGGTGGCCCTATGCGGGGCCAGGAGCTGGACTTTGATGATTCTTGTGGGTCCCTTCCAGCTCAGGATATTCTGTGATTCTGTGAATCTCATCTCAGTGCAGCCTTAGTCATGGGCCTGGGTTCTGACACACTAAGTGTTTCACAAATCCAGAAGCAAATTTCTGAAGTCCCCCACACTCATCTCAAAACTGATAGTATTTTAAAGGCTTGCTTTGATGGCTTGTGGTCATAATTTTTGTGGTCTCTCATACTTTTTGATCTTTTCAGAAGGATATCAAGAGTAGATGTGTACAGCACAAAAAAACTTTCTGATTATTTAGAAAAATACTTCTGCATCAGTCTCAACAGTTTTTTGCCTTAAATCTACTCTCCTTTCCTGTGTCTTTCTTCCCTTTTCATCCAATTCCCTCCAGCCTGCTTAAACTTAACTTTAAACCACACTTTTTCATATTGCCCCCAGTGCCCAAAGTACAGCATTTCTCTCTTCTATGTTCCTTTCACTTTGTCTTATATGAGTGTATCAGTGCTTTGGGCTTTTTTGTATTCAGTCCCATGTGACTGTCCATCCTGCTTCCTCATTCTGAGCCCCTACTTTCCTCTTCCCTTACTGTGTTTTCAGCCAATTTTCTTTAGTTGAGAATGGGAATTCAAGTGCTGTTTACTCTCCAGAATTTTGCTTGTTGACTTTTTTACCCAAGTGCTGATCAGTAAAACTGGCTTAGAACAAAGATTTTGCAAATTAAGTTTGTGGTTTGTCAGATTAAACTCTTCTTGCTTATAACAATCATTTTGAAAGTTTCTACTGCTTCAGCCCTGCAAGGTGCTGATCACTCTCAGTTGGATCCCGGGAAATGTGGAGATCTCTGACCTGAAGCTATTTAGGCATTTGGGTTATGTTTGACTGAGCATAGGAACTATCCCATTGATTTGAACGGGACTGCTCGCAAGTTTAAAGCTCAGCATGTGCTTCAGTACTTTGCCTGGCTGGGGCCAGAGGGCTCAGGTTCCCAGAGCTTCAATACCAGCACTACCTACAAATGATACAAGATAGAACATCCTGATGAGAAGACTTGATGATCAAGTGATTTCTAACCCAATCGTGCAGCCTAGTGCAGCATTTCTGCAATGAAGAAGGTAATTTTGCTCCTTTCCATGCACATCCAACAGTAAAAAAGGAGTTTCACAGTGTTCTGCAGAGTGTACGGACAAACCTGAGATGATATACAGCACTGTAAGCTTTTATTGACCTTTGTTTAAGATGATCTACATAAGTCACTCTTAGAAATTCAACCTTCCCAAAGTCACGCCAGTAAAATGTTTATGGTATGACATCATCAATCTATTCTCTGTTGTACCTCCACATGCAGACACACACATTATATATCTTCAATAGCATTAGAACTAATTAGACAATAAGTCACAGTTGAAGCTATACCTTATTTGTTCAAATCCAAGTTAAATTTACATATTAATGGTTGCATATCTGGCTTTAATAGATGCACTATTACAAAATAAACATAATATATGAAAAACCATTTTAGCACGGAGTTACCTAATCTTGAAGAAAAATATCTAAAAATGCAGCAAGCAGTGAATCTATTTAATTTTTTTTTGAAAATAACGCTAATCACAGACTAAGGAGATAAATATAAATTATATGGAGTAGCATACAAATGATGGATTGGACAGACCCACCCTGTGCAGTGAATGTAATAAGATCAAACTGGTTGAAATGGATGGCATATACTCTAGATGCTGTCCTTCTCAAGCATGGAATAAAGATATAGACTAGAATGATTTAATTTGCTGAAGTTTCCCCTTACACTTGACAGTGCATTTTATTTTCAGCATCTTCTAAAGCTTCAGGACAAGCTCTGTGTCTCCCAGCAACAATCAGGCTTGTGCACAGGAAAGATGCACAAGGATGATAGCTGTCCCTGAAAACTGAAAAGTGCACAGTAAGGTAGAAAAGTTGGACTGTGTGATGGTGTGAACAAGAGGGCTCACATAATAGCAAACAGTGCAAACCAGGCTGCTGTGTAAACCCTTTGTCATTAGAATAGCAGCTTAATTCCTACGGCACACTGAGCTAAGGCAAACGGGAGCAAGCAGGCCCAGCCTTTGCTATCCTTCACAGGAGGAAGAGGAGCCTGCTTTGATTTCCTTTCCAGTATAATGAATCTCCTCTTTCCACACAACTACCTCTTTTTGATTACGTACTTTTCCTCACCTCTGCAATCCTCAACTGTTCGCTTCTCAAAGCAAAAAGAGTGTTCTGGATTAGGGCCACATACACTCTTCTGGCTACAGCTGTGCAGGAGGTGAGGAGTGTCAATTCAAGTTGTTTGTCAATTCTCCTCACCCTACTGCCAAAGGCTACTCCCCCCTCAGGTCTTCCAGCAGAGCTGCTCCAGGAGCTTTGTCTATTCTGGAACCATTAAAATGATCCTCGTTAGAAAGTCTATTATTTTGAGTATTGAAGCTACCAGGTTATTATGAAAGAATTGAATTTTGAGGGATTGCATGTGCTAGCAGACTCTAGGAAGGAGCAGGCCTTGGAGATGATGGAAGAAGGTGCTAAAAAATAGGTGGTACTAGGTTTACTGCAGATATTGAAGAATATTACAGATAATACAGAAATGAGGAAATGAAGAAGACAGCAATTCCTATAATCTCGCAGAGGGAGTTTGTAGTTTTGCTAGAAATCTGATTTAGATTTCCTCTGTACTAGTGCCAGAACAGCCAAAAATATGCTTCTGCTTGACCTCAGTGCAGGCCACAAGGCTCCTCAGCACTGGAAATAAATAACTATTCAAAACAACAGCAGCCAGAGACACCGGCAGCATCAAATGAAAGCGACTTCGTGAAGGGAGAACACATCAGGAGTCACTTGACCTGATGTGGCACTTGCTCGCCTTGGCAGCAAAATGATGGCGGCTCCAGGATCTGTCCTACTGCCAGAGACCTTTCTTCTTAATCAACACCTTTGGGCACTCCACACTACATCTGAACTGTGACTGCCTTCCTTCTCTAAATGTCACTTCATTTTTGTACCTTTCCTTGAGAGTTGTCAGCCCATGGACTTTTTTTCTTTTTGTAAGAATGATGGCTCAGCATAAACTAGAAAGTGATTACATGGCACTGTGCTCAGGGCCCTGACAAACGGAGATGTAACACAGCAGACTAGATCAGAACCGAGCCATTAGTTTCACTACATTGTGCCTTGCAGGTTCTTGGTCCTTCCTGCCCTGTCCATCCTCAGCCTTTCATTCCACAGCCTGAGCAGAAGCCCTACACAAACAACTGAAGGCAAGTTACCAGATCCTGATCCCCACACTGCTGTGACTTGTGTCAAATTATAGCTGGAGTGATTTGCTAATCCAAATCCAGGCAATAATCTGATCTGTGGGGAGAAGCACTCTAACACTGCTGTGCTGAGTGGCCACAGTAGTACAAGCACTGTCAGCTTTCCCCAGCAGCTTTTTGACCTACTGAAGCCTGCACACATGTACTGAGCAACTGATGACACAAGGGAAAGTCTGACACATTCAGGCTGTTAAAAGGCACAAGATATATACTCTAAGTCCCAAGAAAATGCTCCAATTAAATTCAGTTTTTGAGCAAGAGTATATTTAGCCCAGCTAAAGGTTACTGCTATGCAATGTGGACTTCATGTATTTGAAGAACATTTTAATGAACAGAAAGAAAAATATTTTTGTTGGTGGATCATATTCAGATGATGTGAAAGGATTTGGGGGGCTACCCAGAGGTTGAGAGGTCTCTCTCAGTTAAGCACATGAAAGATGGACATCTACCCAGATCTTCTGAGCAGGATTCAATTTCTGCCGTGAAAGGCTCTCAAAACACTTGGTCTGTCTTTGTTCAGTTCAGTCAGGCTGAAAAGTACTGCATGGCCTTGCATGCAGAAAATCTGACAGTTTTAAAATATCCATTGAGATTTCTTACAACATCAACACTGGAAGACAGGCTAGAAGTTTTCTTTCAAATATCATATGAATAAACCATGTGATTCATTAATTATGACTCTTTAGAAAGTAGACAGGAACAGAAGGTCTGCTAACTTGGTTTTACAGCATACCTGAAAAATAACAGAGAACAGAAGAAAAAAATGGAGATCTTATGGTAGCACCAAAGAGCATTTCATAGTATTTTCATTTGACGGGTCATTAACACTTTAGAAAGCAAAGCCAGTATGTACTAGAAGTATGTACAGCACAGAGCTCGAAAAAGGTCAGTGTAAGATACCAGATGAAAGCTGGATACAGACTTCCTTTCAAACAAAAACCCAAGCTTGCCTCTGGTCTCCTGTATTTAGATACAGAATTGAAAAATGTAAACTAAGAATTGGGGAGAATTACCAAACTGAAGATGAAACATCCAAGTAGTGTAGGTGTATGTATGTATTAAAAGGGAAAGGGGGGAGAAATGATAAAAGGAGAAAAAAAGAATAAAAGTAAATGAAAAAGAAATACTAATTAAAAAGTCCCTAGGCAGTTCTTGATACCAGAGAAAAAATCTGTTTCTAAAACACTGGCCATACCTTTTCTTTAGAAGAGAGAAAGAACCAACACTAAGGCTACCAAAGAGCACTAATTAAAAAAAAAAATAATATATCACTTTTAGCTTCCTAGAAACCATGTACTTCCCTGTGCGCTTATCCACAGATATCTGTGCCTATGACATCTTTAGACTGCTTCACTACACCTGACTTAACTAAAACTGAACATGAAAACTATATGCAACTTAGAGAAGCCAGACATCCAGCCCTCTCTTTGACTCTCCTTCAGCATCAGTCCATAGCATTCCAACAATTTGGGCCCTACCCCAAAAGCCCAGTATCAGTTTGGAGCTTGGATCCACAATTTTAAAGCAAGCAAGAAATCTCATGTTAGCTCCATCAGATTGCAATCTACTAAACTAAAACCAATCAGAAAGATAGGGGCTGAAAAGGAGACTTGAGTATTTCTTATTGGAAAGAACAAACATTCCATAGGAGGTCAAGGAAACCTACAAGCACACACACCTTCAGGAACAGTGGTTAGTTGTCTATAAGATAACTAACTACAAGCTGAATGCACTAATGCAAGCTATCACCAAGCAAACAAACAAAAAAACCCAACCAACCAACAAAAATCCCCAAATCCCTACCCAGAACAAAACACCAAAGCTATCTCTCAAACTTATCTCAAACAATATTTTGACTCTACCAAAGAAGATGTGCAAGAATTTCCATTAATTAAAAACAAATGGATGGATGCTGCTACTGATGTGGAGACTACTCAAATGTCATCTATCACTGTTGATTTCCCCTTTAATAATTACAATTCTTTAAAAAAAATGTAATCAAGCTGAACACAAAGAAACCAAACAAAATGATAAAAGGCAGCTGCAAAAAGTATTTTACTGCTTTAGCACTACAGACTTCGTCAAGCATCTATGTCAGCTCAACTCCCCCAAAGACCAGCTGACACCACCTGACTTGAACCTCCCCATGCTCCTGCTGGAAAGTATTATGGAAGTAGCATTTCCACTCAATCCAGTTATGCCTGATTGCTTTGCAGTACCAAAAGCAAGACGAGGCTGCTAACTACAAAAATCGCCTCAGCGGAGGAGTTACAAAACAAACACAAGCTGAGCCTGCGCTCTCCCCTGCAACAGCCAAGAGAAAGGAGCTGACATTGAAGATGGCAAGGCACATCCACAAAGCATTTTGCCAAAGGTTAACATTGCAACTCACATTGACATCAATGATTGTAGAGTGAAAACAATGGGAAAAACTGAGAATGTGTTATTATCTTTGAATGCTTTGCATCAAACACATATTTATAATGAAACAGAATTACAGACACAACTCAAGGACATAATCACACCATGACATAACCAAACCACAGGCCTAAATCAATCCCTATTCTGGATATATTTAAAAGTTAAATATGTCCTTAAGCATTACTCAGAACAGGGATGTTGAGTGGGTACCAGCAGGAACTCACTATCTGTTTGAAAAAAATGTTATTATCAAAAGCTGGATTTTATTGCAGTAAATCAGAGAATCATGATAGCTGTAAAGCTGTTGCTTTAAAACCTCATCTTTTAATGATGAAAAATTTTAATTATGTGATATTCACTAGGGATACACAAACTTCATAGTAAATTATTATCATATATATGTTATTTTACCTGGAACTTTATTTTATGCCAAATGTGAGGTCCAATAAATTGTTTCAAGAAGCGTTCATCTTCACTCCAGAACAGTCGGATGTCAGGGATATCATACAGGATCATGGCCAGCCTCTCCAAACCCAAGCCAAATGCCCAGCCAATTTTATCCTGAGCACCAGCTGCAATACACAAACAAACAAGATAAAAATTCAAGAGCTTAAGTTCACAACATGGAAAATTACTGATAAAATGTTCACCCATTTATTAAGAGGAAAAAAAGAAAAAGGTGAAATGGCAAACCAAAAGACCTTACAAGTAACTGCCAAATAAATGACCTAAGGGCTACAGGTCAGATCCTACTTAAATCGAAAACTGCAGCAAGACTGAGCACATCACTGAGTCCCAGAACTAAAAGTGGCAATAAAATAAAGCCATAGCCTTGAAAATTTGTGTCCAAAGTTTCAGACAGGCTTGCATAACGCTATACATCACTACCCTTTGTTATGCTTAGAGCTGAGCATTTCCTCACTTGACTCGGCCGTGTTTTATAAGACACGTAAACACAAATTCTCTGTTCAGAGTATTTTCCTTGGCCTGGCAGACCAAGTCAAGCCTACAGAGCATTAACATCATTACCAACATTTCAAAAGACCATAATTGCCTCTTTTGAGGCTTCTAGAAGAAACAGAGCAATGGGATGTGAGGCACTGTTGCATTAGCATCACACCTCCAACCAGGGAACTCCTGAGCTGCTGTTCCTGGGAAAAGCCACTGCTCTCACATAAACAAGTCTCTTTTATGCAACACTAAATATAAAAAGACAAGAATATTTAATAAAGAAAAGCCATACAGATATTAATGATGCAACGTTTCTGTCAGGAAAGTAAATATTCATACCTTCATTTACAGGGCAGGAGCACTGATTCATTAAAGAGGGGTCTTTTCCACACAAGAAACTAAGTCTCTGTTTAGCCATCATCCTACTGATTTTGAAATAAGCTGAGAGCCCAGAAGCCCTGGCAAAGGCTCAGAGCTTTTAAAAACTTAAACAAATGGCTAAACAAACACACATGCTGAAAGGTTGTGTGCATGTGTGACAGACTTGACTCCACACCATCAGCACTTGCAGTGTGCTCCTGAGTCACACAACATCACTGCACATCTCACAGCTGTGCACCAGGGCCACAGCAACCCCACCAGTATTAATTCAAACTAATTTTTTGGAAACTTTGAACTCAGCAGCTTCCCCACGTTTATGCAGGAGGCTGGAAGCACAAGTCTACTTTTGGACCCTTGTCTCTGCTATCAGAAAGGAAACAGCTCCTGTTATTTGGGCACTGATGACAGACATCCTGAGTTTTCCTGTCGTGTTCAATGCTGAGACTAAACAGGCCTGAGTTCTGTTCAAATAGAGGGAGGCATACCAAGTTTGGGAAAAGAAACACACTCATCACTTTAATTCCATTAATTCATTTGAACCTGCCCATTTTTCTGGAATAGCAGGCCCTCAGCAGAACCTCTCTGTGTCTCACCTGCTGCATCAGCAGTATTGCACTGCTGTTGAGTCAACTTGTAAGAGCAGAGTCAGGATATTCTGCCTGTCCCTTCTCATGTGCTCAAAGGTAAGACTTTAGACCAACCAACAGATTGTGAGCTACCCTGACACTGGAAACCCACAATCCACACTGCATTACATGAAGAACTGCTCAACTTGCTTCTGCTGATTTTTAGAGAAAGCAGAGTGACTACAAAGAATGTATTGAAATTTGTACTTGGGTGACATTTCGAGCTTTGACTTTAAGGGTAAACCATCAACTGTTTCTCTTCCATGCTGAAAGTTCTATTTCTCTCCATACACCAGTATATTAAAGTAATTACATTTATATGGCTGTGAAAAAGGGAAGATAATTCATCACAATGGTGTTGCTTCTTCAAACTTCCAGCTTGCCTTTCCTACATCAGCAACTCCTGCCTCAGTGACAGAACTCCTATTCATTTCAGAAGTGAGAGATTTCCACATACCTATGGGAATTTCTGTAGACCAACCCCCTCCTCCAGAGGTGCCAGGAGCAATATTCATGAGGGTTCTGAGTGGTCACTGCTTAAACTCAACAGAGGCATTAAACTTGAAACCTAAAGATGCCAGGCTAAGCATTAGCCTTAATTAATTCACAGATGCTCAATAAAGTATACATGATGAGGGTGATGATCCTCTTTCTCATATTATGATGACTACTGGTAGATCAGGCAGGAAAAAAAAGATAGGACAGAAGATAAGAACAGGTGTGTCTTCTGATTAGTAGAGCTTTACATTTAAGACTTGGGCTTTTAAAATATTTTGATATGAGAATGGTTTTCATTGTAACACTTCTTTTCCTCACATTTTATACCTTATTGATTTGCTATTGATTTGATGAACTTTAATTCTGCAATCAATGCCTTGATTTTGTATCAGCAGCTTATTTTCTGTTCTGGTTTTCTTGCTTGGTTTGTTGGGTGTTTTTTTTGAAGGACTGGGACATGTCACAGGTTTTTTCACTTCATAGCAGACAAAGAAATTCTGCCATCTACCTAGCAGCTCAGAGCATTGTCATCTGAGCTATGATTAAACACCTATTCACCGAACTGAACTTGTCTTTTGGATGATCCTGGTACAATTATCAGCCTTCAAACCACAAATTTTTCAAATGTCTACAGTGAAAGCTGTATCAGTGGAGAATTACCTCTACTCAGACAAAATAATTGAAAGAAAAAAGAAAATTCAGATTATTAAAATTCCTCCTCAAATCAGCACTAGCAAATCTTTGCACTCTGAATCTTCACTTATGTTGTCCCTGACCTCTTCTCCAACTTTCTATTTGTAAAGCTCCAAGTCAATGCAGGATTGACTTAAGGCATTTGAACAAATACCTTGGAGGACTCAACAATATTAATGCATGCTTCTAAACATACTTCTGACTGGAAATGATCAGGTGACTTACAAATTAAATGTAATCATCCTGTTGAGTGAGAGAGCAACCTATAGCTTTCCCAACACAAATACATATTTAAATGCATGGAATTTTGGCAAATATTATGCAAAGAAGTCAAGTGAATGTGAGTAAACAAGACAGGAAGAATGAACACAGAACAGCTTTAAATGTGGCAAAAAGCAGGTTGAGGTTCTGATGAGGAGACCTGGCCAAAGCAGCAGATTCCAGGGACCTGGTGGGGCAATCATAGCATCACTGCTTGAAATAACATAGCCCAACAGATAAAGCTTTCCTGACATACGAGCCTTCCCCAACTGGCCATCAAAGGTTTGTACACTGCCAGGCTCCTGCTGCCTCACATGAAAAATTTGACTCCTCACCAGAAGAAAATTGCTGGAAGCTTTGCTTGTCAGGTAGCCAAAGATGGAGGAGGAAAGGATAAAACACTTTGAGTGGCTTCCCACACTGGGGGCTAGGACAGCCCAAATCTGATGTCAGAAGGGTGCATCATTTCAGCTATGTCTTACAGAGAAGCTCAAGTGTCCTTATCTTCCTTGATAAGTCATATCTATTTGTCCTGGACTTCAGCTTCGAGCCCAGGTGAATCAGTTTACATGTAATGTAGACCAAGCAAGTCATTCCCCAAAAAGCAATGTTAAATGAAAGTTAAATTTGCTCAGTCAGGATGGGAATCTTCCTAATTATTCACTAAGGCATAAATAATGACCTGCCAGAATTCATGGATTATATCACCCTGAATCCTCAGAAAAAAACACAGACAGAAACACTCACCCTCTCAAGGACTGTGAGGCAAGACATTCTGCTCTGTACAACAATTTTAAGACATATTTTGCAGCATAGTATTAGCAACAGGTTGTTGACAAAGCTTTTTTGGTTTACATTCCAGTCATACTTATTTTTATATCGATACCGGCTTTTATTTAAGAATTTTTGCTACTTCTGTAAAAGTGCCAATAAAGAAATCTTTCTTTCAATAGAGCCTAAATTGGGTCCTCAAATTGTCATACTCAGCACTTACTGAGAAGTGAAAGAAATTAAATTTTGATCTTGGATTGAGGCAAAATCATGAATACACAACAGACTGCATACAAGGTGTTCTTCACAAAATGCACAAAAATTAATACACCCAAAGTATGAGTAGCTGAAATCTGGGATGAGTTCCAGAAGCAAAGACCTGAATTTGATCTCCTTCTCTCAGTCCAAACTATGACTGTTAATGGAGCAAATTCTGGGACTAAAATGGTGGGTAGAGGGGTGAACAGATTCTCAAGGGCACACAGATTACACATCATGTTTTACAAAGTGAGTCAGCTCTAAACTGTATAGAAAGTAAGTTACAGACATAATGAACATGTGACTTGACACAAAATATCACAAATTCTGGAAACAAATGCCTAGGGCCCACATTTGAGTTCTATGTGATTAAAGGAGAACTTATGATTCAGTGTTTGAAAAACAGGTTCTGCAAAGTAAATATTTACTTATTTCTAGAGACCAGGAGTGCATATTCTATATGACTGCCACAGCAATTAAGGCAAACATGTTTACTTGTGTTAAAAATAAGCCATTTTGAACTATTTCCTTATTATTTCTGTAAATTATTTCAGATAAAACTCCTGTATGTTGGGAGTCAAAACTTTTACATGGAAAAAAGTAATACTAAGGCATCAGTCTAATAGAGAAGAGCTTCTGAAAGTGCAAGGTCATGTGGTTGGGATGTTAAGCAACTGAGGCCAAAAAGCTTACCAAGGTTTTCTCAGACCTCATTTCCAGTGAAAGCAAAAATCCAAACCATCACACTGTTCTCTTGTAACTCAGTTAAATTGATGCATTCAGGCTCCTGTGTGCAATTCAGTTTAAATTACATCCTAAAATGAGAACTTGGCATTCAGACTATGCATGCTAAGAAAGCCACTCCTCAAGAGCTCAAGAAAAGAAGTAAACATTCAATTATGCCTATTCTACGGAAAGAGAACTCATCTTTCTAAATCTCATGTGTGGAATAATTTTCCAACAATAATAGTCACTTTGAGACCACAGCTATGTCTCCTGGGTCAGACTGATCTGTTCTGTTCTGTTCTCTCCATTTGAAAACTAAGCAAAAGAACTTTAAAGGCTTTGAATAAGTTTTAATAAGTATGTTTATTTTTGTTCTATAACCAAAAGAGCTATGTATATACTAAAGGAACAGCCTGTTTAAAAAATCAACCCAGGGAAGCCATCCACCAGATTCTACTTTCTTCTAATAGGTAATTAACATTCATTCTACCATTTTACCAGTATTTCAACAGGTCATGTAGCTGGGGAGAAAACTTTTCTGATAGGGAGAAATGGATGACCAGAGCAGAAAAGGACAGGAAAACTAGATTAGCAAGAAGAAGAAAAGAGTGAACCAGAGCAACAACAAGGAGGAGCTTTCCCTATTTTTTCCCACCTCAAACTGATACTTTTAATTTCAAATTTTTTTATCTTTCTGCTTCTGAAGTTATGAATCCCTCAGTCCTCCTTCCTTGCTCCTTTCCATCTTGCTACTTTTGCCCAAGTCCATCTCTCCCATTCCTGCAAGCCTTCCTAAGCATTCCCAACAATATCAATGACAAATCCACCATTAAACAGAATCTTACTTAAGGATACTTTTTCAGAGTTCATAACCATACACTGCAATAGCATTCTACCTTTCAAATTATGTAAGATAAAGTATCCACTTAACTTCCAAGAGCAATACAAGACATTAGTCATTAACTATAAATACTTTAATGGTATATGGTTTTCTTTTTCTCTGTATTTCAGCCTGCATAGCTAAACAAATGGCTTGCTTAGTTTCTGAGGTTTTTTTCCTTACCCCTGTCTCAAGGCTGAACATTTTCCATGGATGACAGTGCAATCTGCTGTCCTAATTTATGTCACAGAGCAAAAAATTAATTGATTCATTCGGTCTTTTCCCCCTGGCTCTGCCTGCAGGCTACAGTATTGTTCTTTCTGTTCTTTGAATGTAAAAGCAAACTCCAATTCCTTTCTTTATGTTTCATTCATTCAAGAAAAGTTGGATTTTGATGGTTTAGGCCTTTTAATATATTCTAATACTGTCAAATCTCCCTAGACACTGGGGCCATGTAGATTTGAAAAAATAAATGCTATGAAGAAATACATGAGGGGCTCTTGAGAACCTCATGAGGGACACTTGAGATAAAGACCAAGCCTACAGTACAGTTCAGAAATTCAATTGTGAATCTCATTTTTTCAGGGTGTAAGTACAGCTGGACAAATTCCCTTCACATATATTCATTGCCCCCAGATGCAACGTTCCTGGTAAAATTTCACCAAAGTTGACTACTTAGTGTCTTACAAAATGGCCTTTTCTTACAGAACAACAGAACAAGAAACAAGAACACAAAGATTATCACAATGTGAGACAATCTTCAAGAGATTACAACATCCTCAAAAGATACAGAGGTAGCAGTTTATCTATCATAGCACAGGACACTGTTCAGCATGTTTGATATTCCTGTTCAAGAATCAGAACATCTAGAACACTTGTATGTATATAAAAAGGTTAAAAAATATGTTCAGCTGACAGCAGTACACTCTCATGATTACTCCAAAGCTTGACACTGCACAATAAATTCAACTTCCACAGGCAGGGACTGATACCACATTTTGTTTTTCTACAGCATGTACCATAAAGAAGCCTTGAGCTTATGACTGGCTTTACAATATATAAAAATAATAGACAGATAAGGTTTATGATTTAGCTCCTCTGCCACAAACTCATTCTTGGGAAGAAAGTCATGAAAAGCCTTATGATCACTTAGGCATCACTTGCTGTATAACTGGAGTTGGGGTAATAGTCCTTTCTTTCCTAAAATGATTTAGGTAAGACATATAATAAATGTAAAACACTGAATTTCAAAATCTTTTTGTCAATAGCTCTTCAGTATTCTGATGGTAAAGCTGAAAGAAGATTTCATACTGAAGTACAGCATTTATAGTCCAACTTCAATGAACTCCAATGAATACCATGTGTTTTATAACAGTACTGACAAGGTTTTCTGGACACACACAATTTATTTGTTTTATGAAAAGCACAGTATGAAAGTTCCAGGTGTATTTAAATGTACTGTCACATAGCACAGAATGGAAAAATTTTGTTCAGAAGCACTACTCCCAATTTTCCTTTCTTCTTACTAGAGAACTACTCCATCAGCTCTGTGTTACAACAGCTTGAAGGACATTTCCTACTTTTTCTCACAAAGGGCTCTTCAAAGAGTGGCTTCCCAACTCATGCCTACTCATTGATCCCCCATCTTAAAAAGTCTGACCGTTGCATGTTCCTGGACAAAATATTTCCTGTCAGTAGGTCTCATTAAAGACATAGATATGATTTAAACATGTAATTACAGACACTAGCAAACAGGATTTGAAGACAATGTCACAAAGCACCTGCTTGTATTTCTCCCTGTATTGCTCCTGAGTCCAGTGTTTCCAGCTGGCATTTGACGAACCTGGATACCTGCAAATATCTTTATCTGCACCTATAACACAGCTGTGGATGCTTAACTGGTCTCCTGGTACATTTTGTACACAGGCATGCATAAAAGGGAAAGTATATGGCTGTAGGACAGACAGACACCTCAGGAGACTCAATTCTGTGCCTCAGGAAAAGACATGGTGAGCCATGACCTCCTCTTCCTCCTGGGCCTAAAATCTCCTGTTTCCTCACTCATCTTCATGTTCCCAGGAACACTCAGATGGAGGACAATCTGAACTTACCAATTAGTTTCTTTAGCTTGTAGTGCACTGCTTGACTTCTGTGAAGCAACAACCCTTTGAAATGCATCATCAGGTAAAGGACTTGAACTGTGCCAAACCCTACACCTACTCAGTGGCACTGTGGAATGGCACTGCCATGTCCAGAGCTCTTCTGGGGCAGGAACTGAAGGGTTCCACTCAAGGCAAAAGAGTTCTCCCTCCTACTCAGTTCATGTTTTGCAGTTGTACCTGGTCATTTACAGTTTGATGGCTATTAATATATTTTCTTGGGATTTGGGGAGGCTTCCAAGCAGATGCAGAGGTAACTGCAAGAAGGTGCTGAGAAGCAGAATTCTGGGGAACACTGTTGGCTACTTAACCATTACACATTGCAAAGTATCTGATCTAAACCAGATTCTTCAGTCCCTGTAAACAGGGAGAGAATACCACAAATAATTATTCACTCTATCATAAGAAATGTAGAGTTAAACACTTAACTTTTAGACATGTAAATCAGAATAGCTGAATTTCATCCTATATATCCATTTCAGCTTCAAGGTGTACCATGAAACAAGCATCACTGTATAATTACAGGGAATAGAACAAAAATCTTTCATCTCAGAGTAATCACCTCATGTTAATATCTCTTTTAGATTTCTGTCTCAGATTTCTTTTAATTAGTTTCCTCATTTCTAGCAACTTCTTTCATTATTTTGGTACTCACATGACACAAATGCAATGGAAATTATATTTCAAGTGCCCCTGTCCTTATTTCCCTCTTCCTGCACTGCACAAAATGTCTACAGTCACTTGAAAAAAAATTATAACATACGTAACTTATTTCAAGTTATCTTATTCATCAGTAATACTACAGGACCACAGCCAGACCTCCATGCTTTTCTTGCTTATGAAGAATCACTAACATTTAAGTTAGTGATTATCTTTAAAATTAAGCCACTATCTCCATATGAAGCAGGTGACAAAAAAATGCTGAAGATGAATTGTTCCTTAAAGTTCAAAGTAACTCTTTGTCATTTACTTTCTGATTTGTACAAAATTCACGAGTTCTAGCAGCAGTACTTTTTTTTTCTCTGAAGTACAATGATTTTGTTAAGAAGTGACATAAATTGTATTAAAACTTGGCATAAAGTGGTTGAAGGAGCTTCACACAATACAGTATTACCAGCTATTGCAGATGAAAGAAATGTAACACTGTAAAGTCCCACCTAAACTATGTAAGAAAAGCTTAGGAAAAGACAAAAGAAAAGGTTTGGCTTGAAGTCCTTGAAATAATTCTTGAAATAATTCATTTTGCAGGGGCTCCTTACTTACTCTTGCTATGCAGTTGACAAGGCATGTAAAAGATGATGGAAACAGATACACAAGTGAGGGATGAGGTGCAGGATGACCCTGCAACTACCCTCTGCCTAGGTATATGTCCTCTATAGAACAGCTTACACCATTATACAGGGGCCAACAGCAAGAAACAGAACAGCTTTATTTACTTGGGAATGAGGAAGGACTTTCCTTAGAAAAGATTCAAAGAAGACAAAGACTGCCACATATAGCACTCAATCTTTCACAGCTATTTGAAAAACACCCCATGTTTCTCCCACTATGTTCATATAAATTCTCAATTTTATCTAATATTTTGTATATGAAAGAGAGGTATGTACACACAGAATTACTCTACAATACTTGTAATTATATTACACTGATGACTCATAAGAATACGATGATATACAACAGAATACTTCAATTTTTCAGTTTTCAATTTAAAACGTCCAGAAAATGGCCCACAAAAGTGAGCCTTAACACAACACTTGGTGTTTCAATGAAACATTCAGATATTCTGAAAAAGCAGAATTAAGGTTGCCTGAGGAACACTAAAATGCTCTCATCTTAGCAATACATTACGATGCTGTCTACAGTGAGACAAACAAGTATCAATCTTTCCAGGACTTTGCTCTGTTCAGCACAGAGAAGAGACAATGGTTAATGGTCCCTGCTTGCATTCCTTGCATTGCTGAGCACGTACCCCAAGTGCTTCTTGCACTGAGCAATACTCAAGCCGAGCTCTGAAGACACATTCTTCCTTTTATGAGCTTCCCAATGAAGCAGTCGGTTCCACAATATTTAAATGTTTGCACAATGTTAGACTTCTTTGTTTCTTCTTCTGTATGTCTTTGTAAGTTGGGCAAGTATTAGTGACTTCTGTTTTAAGCTGGAACTTGGGCACTTTAAGATCAAAAGCATCTACTGATTTTGCTCCAAATCTGATACACCTGGGGCCTGATGTTTCTGAGCACCAAGTATGTCATGGGGTTTAATGTGTTCAAAGTACAGCTCCTATTACTGCAGCTGCTGCTGGGAGCACTTGGCACTTCTGCAAATCAGACCCCATGGTCTCAAGTCAGACACTGGGACGACAAAAAGCACATAGTGAGTGGCCACATGCGAAAAATTTAAGTTCAAACATGTTGCTGCACTCAACTGGGAACTTTCTTCCTCAGGAGGGAAGAGATGACAGAGCAGCATTGAAGGGCAAAGATTGCTCTTTCCTGCTGTCATTAAAGGCACCCATCTCCTGCTTTCCAACTACTGCCTTAGTGAGCCAGATGCTTGTAAGAGCAGTATCCTCCACCAAAGCAGTACAAATTCATCCACAGACAAATGATTATCCTGGAAACTGAATCAGACAATGGCCCTGCACTGGAGAAAAAGCAAACTCAACAAAGTCCTTTGCTTTCTAAACACTCCTAGCCTCTCTGCACAGGATGCTGGCTTTCCAAACATGAAGGTTTCTCTCTCTGCCTCATTGGGACACATCATGAAAGTTTCAAGGGAGCAAGCCTCCTGTGTCCCAGGAAAGTGCTGATGGATGCCTACAGCCCTGGAGTGAACTGCAGAGAGGTTGACTCAGGCACATCCAGCTCACAGGATGAGTTCAGCTGACAGCAAGTTATGGAACCAGAGAGCCCACACTGTAAGTTTGCAGAGGCAACCAGAGCTAAATGAACTCCTGGGGATGAACATGTCTGAACCCTGCATGCCAGCAGTGCTCTGCTTCACTCAGAGGCTCTGAGAAACACAGGACTATTTACTGAACACAGACACACACTTCTTGTGTGCTTTTTTACCTCCTCCCACAACAACAGTCTCGCTCAGTGAGCACACAAACCTGCAGGTAAGGTGGGCTAAAGATGTAATTAGACCTGACTAGAAACTGACTCAAAACTACAGCAGTATATAATCTGAAGCCCACTGAAGTCAACAGAAAAAAACCCCAAACATGCAGACACCAAACATCACCTCATTCCATGCACAGAGCAGGGGCATGGCAGACAGATCACTGTCTTGGCAGGGATAGAGGGATGTGCCCAAGTGTGCTTTCTGTCTGTGTCACTATCACAGCAGCTCAACGGGGAACATCTGACCTTCACTCAGCAAGTTTTGTGTCTTCCTCATGGACCATATGAATGGAAATATTCTGATAAACATAGAACATAAAGGAAAGGATACTGCTTTGTTTAGATGGTATTTTAATTCACTGCTAAAATACTTAAATGAACTACCAGAGAAGACTATTTATCTGCTTTTCTTTCTGGAATATAAGAAGAATAATTTCTCCTGTTCATTTGAAGAATTGCAATTTAAGGCCCCTTATTAAAGAGAATCCTTTCTCTAAAAAAGTCACTAGTTCTCTAGATAATATTCCTTTTTCATAGTTGGTAATTAATCTCTTGTTATGCACTGAACTTAATTTTGTAAAGGTAGTGCGCCACTGACACCTAAAGAAATGAATGATAAAGGAAATTTTAGGTCCTCATATTCTATAATTCCTATGTGATGACAATTAATGAAATACTATTTTGCACTTGAATTTTTTTAAGCACTAGATAAAGGGGATGCTGTGCTTTTAAGATTAACTCTCATTACCAAATTGTGTCTTTTATAGCTATCAGAAATATAATTAAAAGAATAATCTTTCTACAAAACATAGAGATAGCTTTTAATTATATCTTTTTTCTTCACGGTTTGAAAACTGACAGCAATTGCTATAGAAACTCATAACCAGTCTGGTAATTTTTGCCCTGCACTCATGTAGAGAGTCCATCTTAAATATCAGTCCCACTTGTCAATAGAGGAAAATCTGAAATAAATTAACATTTAGTTTTACAGGACAGATACTAATTGGGTTGTTATTTTGTCACAGTGTAAATTTTCAGTGACCTTTCCAAAAAAGAAAGAACAAGTCAATAGAAACTGTTTCTTCTTGACTTTCTCCACCCCCATTTTAATTTATTTTTTTTTAAACAGCCATCTGGAGTTTCTTAATCCCTTTACAGAAGCACATAGTATCTTTTTTTTTAATATTTTTTTAAGGAAGAAAGAATATGCTAAGCAGTTTTGTTCTTTGTTTTTAAATTTTGCATTTTACTTTAATGGAGGTTTTCTAAGCTTTTTATTGCAACTACCATATTTGCAGCAAATAACATCAAGTTTTCCAGCACAATGCAGCCTTAGATCTCGCTTCCCTCACTCTCTGCCTTGCTCAGGAAATGGAAAAAGAAAAAACAACAAAACAAAAATACAGAGGGGTCACCTTTCAACAGCTGATGAACATTTGTACATCTTATAAAGAGATATCTGAACAGATATCAGTTTATCTACATATACCCACTGAAATTTACTGAATAACAGCATTTCTAAATATAAGTTATATCAGCAGAGCTGTGGATAAAGACTGAATCAGCTCAAATCCTATTACCCACTCTGTAGTCTAAGACTATTGGCTCTGAACCCTTCCCTCTGCTGGGCAAGGGACCTTGCTAATATTAAAGGCAATGGAAACTCATAGCTGTTTTAAAAAGAGGCATGACCTGCCCTAGGAATCCTCTGCCTCTCTCCTGAAAGCAAAATTGAATGCGCACGCACACAGCGCGGGAAGCAAACAGGAGGAATTAAAAGTCTGAGCGCAGTTCCAGAGCCATGACCTCACCAGGATTACAGACATGACGGGACAGCTCACTTCACTGCAGTGATAGATGGGTACAGGCTCTGCTGGGAGCAATTTAAAACATGACTGAACAAAGCCCAGGGCAAACTGGTCTGTCTGGACTTGTGCTGAGCAGGGGGTTGGACCACAGAGCTCAGGAGGTCCCCTCAGACACGCACGGGTCTGTGAAGATGGTTTTGTGTGTGTGCTCATAATTCTTTACAGGAAAATCGTGCTCAGTCTTTGCTTAGGAGGAATTTTCAGCTAGGAGAAAGCCCAAAATACTAGCCTCAACAGAAAACTTCATACACAGAAATTACACACGATTCCAGTGGGCTTCAAAATAAAACGAGCCTGCGAGACTGTATTATAACATTGCTAAAAAAAAAAAAAAAGCCAAAACATGGCAGTGTGATTTCTTTCTCAATAGATTACATTTCACACTAACACACCCTGAGGTCATTTATATGCAATCCCCCCATCAATTCTTTCTGCAGTGAATGGTTAAGCATGTCATTTTGATTTTTCATATGGCAACATCCTTTAAAGCAGCACCTTTGGCTTACCTTCCTCACGAAACCACAACTAGAAGAACTTCTATAAATGTCACTTGTTATTTATGGAGCACTTCATCATTTCAAGGCAAAGTGGACAAACAAGTTAATATTTAATACAGCTCTTGGGATTATGGCACCATTTCATAGATGAGAAAGAGAAGGGCCAAAAAATCTCCTTTAAGAAAAGCTGAGCTTCTGGGGATTGTGAGATTTAGCCAGTTCCTGCCATACAGTTATGCAAACTGTCTAATAATTTATGATACATTTGAAGAAGTCTTAGTCATACAGTTAGAACCCACTACTCAATAGGTTTTTTTCATTAAAAGAAAACTGAACCCCACACATGGACTCACACACTCCTTTACTGCAGAATATTGCAGTAGGATCTTTACAGTCAACAAGATTTTAGGGGGTCCCACAAGTCACTAAAGATAACATATGTCCAATTACACAAGACACTGAATTTTGCAAAGTATTAGCTAACATGGCAAACTGCTGAGCTTCACATCCTGTAAAATCTATGCAGTTCCTGAAAACAATGTTAAACAGTATTTTTTGCCTTCTTTCCTTAGATCTTTGGAAATAATTATTTAGATTTTACTTTAATATTCTGGAAAGCAGAAACCTGTGCCAAGAATACCTTCCTACCATAATCCTGATATAAATCACTCAAATCAAGTAGATCCTGATGAAAACAAACAAAAATTTAATTGAAATTAAATATACAAAATAATAGGAATTGCCAAATCAACACACAGGTACGTAAAACCATCTAGACCAAAGGGGATTACATGCTGCAACTCCTCCATTACTAGTGAAGGATTGGAAAATTGATAATGCAAAGCAGAAAACTCCCCTGGAAGACAACCTCACCATCTGGCTTATTTCAAATCCAAAGGGAATTAAACAATAAAGGATAATAATTTTCCAGCAGTGATGGAGCAGCGCAGAGTGGGGGACAAGAACCAGGCACAGCTGAGAGACTCATGTTTATGAAGCATTTTTGTAACATAGTTCTTTATGTCTTGCAAACATCAAGCCTTAGGGAAGTGCTACAATTAGACTTGTCTTATAAATGATGAAATTTGAAGTATACTAGTCATTTCCTCAAAAAAAACAAGTGGACAATTGACTAAGTGAACAACATAGTTCAGAATTATTCATTTCTAGAATTTATGTCAGAATCACAAAAATACACAGATGTCAACAGAAGTTTCTGTACTCAGCCTCAACTTTGTGAAGCTTTTGAACTTCCAAATGTATTAAATTCCACATGGTGATGTGGCATTAACAGAATCTTAATTACACAGTTTTAAATTACTTCATCTAATCAATAACCTACTAATACTGTTTTTGAGGGATCTGTTATAACATTTAAAACTCTTAAATAGTCCCTTTTATCGGGAGAGACTATAAACTTCCTTACTCATCTCAAGATGAGACATATATTGAAAAACTACTTAATAAAATATATGATTGCAAGTGTCTGTGTGGGACAACAAGAATCATCAGGTTTTGCCTTGCCAGCAAACTGCTAAGCATTCCTGTCTATAAAGAAAGATATGGAATATTTGGTCATGACACTTCTCTACTGTAGGTTTTCCCCTTGCTTTTCTCTGACATGAATACTATTGGCCATGAGACAGAACAGTGAGATGGAGCACTCCTCAGCTGGAGCACAGAACTTGATAACCTTCCATTCATCATCTCTTTTTCGTGAACATACTTTTAAAATACACATACCTCTAAGAATGCAAACCAAAAAAATCCTATAAAATTCTCATAGTTGCACAGGCATGATTAGGATTAAATTATTATAAATACAGCAGAATGATGACAATTTCATTTTACTTGTCGGTGTCTAAAATGTATTGTACACGAGTTGCATGTAATTATAAGAAGTTTTTAGCTTCTAAGCACTGTTTTCATCATGACTGTCTGCTTTCCTGAAGAATTTAAAACATCATCAGCCTTTAGAACACAACCAGATTAATCAAAGTGTCATTGGATAATTAGCCCATGAAGTTTGCATATATGTTAGCATATGCTTTCTTTCTACAAAATCTATGTAATTCTCCCAAGATAGGTAAGATGGGATAGGCTCTAAGGCATAGAGATCCTCAGATGAATATAAATCCTTCCTACTTTTTGTTGTCACAATAGAAACACAAGTTCTTCTGCCAAACTCCAAGAAAGAATTACCACTAGCAGCAGATTTCAGTTCGTATTCATTTTGACTTCTCAAAAATCAAATTAAATAAATAGAGCTTGCCTATGCCAAAACACATTCAGCTATGTGTTTTTATAGGTAAAACATACTAGTATGTGTTTTTATAGGTAAAAAAAAAGCTATAGAAGAGTATAAATCCTCATTTTGGATTTAAAATAAATCCTCTACATATCTATGCAACCTAGAATTAAAATTAGTAAGCTTGTGGATTCATGCAAAGCTCTACTCTGAAACAGGCTTGCCGTTTCTGTGCAGTCAATTGGCCAGAACTGGAACATGCATGAAGGGCAGAACAAAAGATCCCCAAGCACAAGAGCACAAGATGGAAAGCAGAAGGAGAGGTAAAAAGGGGAAAAAACACCACCCCACATTTGCACAGACTGGACTGCATAACAAGCTCAGCTGGTGTGAATTAGTATAAAAGCTCCTCCAACATCAGTGAAGCTGTGCCAATTCAGACCAGATGAGATCTAAGCTGTCAGTAGCCAAATGGCTAAAAAAAAAAAAAAAAAATCAGCCCAGTTCTTATTTATTTCATCACTGCTACTGTTCTTGGTTTCCTGCAGCATAAGTAGGAGAAGGATTAGAAATATTTTATTTCCACAGCTCTGCATATAAACATTTACTGACTGCACAAGCAGTTAAGCTATCTAACACTGTCCTGTAACAACACTTCAGATCAGATGAAATTCACTCTATTTCAGATTCACAAAAAACACCAGAGAGTCAGGATAGACAAAGAGCTGTAATTTTTATTAGAAGACCTATGAATGACTTTGGAAAATTTTACCCTTACAGAAAACAAAAAAATTCAAAGGTTGTAAACACACAGAGCAAACCAAGAAGAGCAAAACCAGGCCATCACTAATGCCTTCCCCAGCACAAGGAGATGAAAGGAAGTTTGGACCAGCATCTGCACTTTGTCCCTCTCCAACTTCTCAACAGAGTCCAACCATGATGCAGTTCTGCACAATTGACATTAACCTAATCACAGCACAGAAAGGAAGCTGAATTCAGCAAAATCACTGGTCATGTGGTTCATGCTTTGTTTTAGTTTTAGTCAAAATTTACAGTACATTCAGACAATCCTTTCAGATGAACAAAATTGCCCTTTCCTCCCCCTGCCTTGCTAATAGAGACTGCAAGGCTGTCTCTGTGGTGCTCAAAGGCTAAAGGTACCCAGGCCACCCCCTGAACAAGCTGATTCTGCTTCCTAGTCAGACCAACAGGAAGCTCCAGAAAGAACAGTTACCCCACTTCTTTCTTGCTGAGGTGAACTAGCCAGCTCTGCTGCAGCTAGTCTGTGGCCAACATATACTGAGGAATTACTCATCTGCCAAGGCTGCAGAACACACCTGCCCCTTCCAGTGACCCAAAACCCCGTGTGCTATTCCCCAGTCTTCTGCTCCTACCATTAATCTCAAGATAAACTAATCACCTACATCAGCTTTACTGAACCAGCTTAAACTGGCAAACCTGCCAGCTTTATCACAGAATCACAATTGTGTACTGATCCTCACAAATTTTTGACCTCAAAATTCAGTCACACAGACATGCTATGATGGGAAAACTGCAGTGTCTGCCTTTATCAATCTTTCCTCCCTTTGAATCCACATAGTTAAAGTATGAAAGGAAGGTGAATTTGCACAACTGCATTTCAAGCAATGCACACAAATAGTTATGAAGATGTACTGGTTCTCTGCCCTTAAACTGCTCTGCATTCTATGATCATGAAGATCACCAGAAAAATCAAAAGACTACCAGAGTGAAATATAGACAAAAATCTACATGCAAAACATCTCCCACTCCTTGCAGCCACCACTGAAAAGAACAGATGTTTTCACCTGCATTTTATACCACAGTATAAAAGTTACTCTGGCTTGTCCACATGTGACAAAAAAAGAACACAGTACTGGGAGGTGATTAGAGAAAAAATAATATTATGTTGCAGGAAGACTGCCAATAATATCTACTTTGATTCTCTTTGACTGAGCCAAGAAATATCCACTTGGGTCCTCAATATCACTATGGGGCTCTTCTATGTATTTGCCATGGTTGATACACTTGATTTTTAACACCTCTATAAATTTGATTCAATAATAAAAAGTAAGACAAGTGTAAATCATCTATAAAGATTTTAAAGTATCCCAAAAGCTTACACTGGTCTCTTAAGGTAGCATAAGTGTAGGTTTCACTGGTGAAATAAAGGCACAAGGCCATCACTCACATTGTTAAATGGTGCTTGTCAAAAAAAAGCCAGGTCTGATTATTTCAACAATAGCAGCCAAATCCATCTGGTGCTCAGTGACCATCCAGAAATCACTTACAAGCTTCAAAAGACTGAGTTACTATTGCACATCCTCCAGATACATACACAAAATCATTACTAATCAATTTTTATTTTGCAAGAAGTTTTCTTCGGCCTTCTAACCTTAAAGCTCAGCTAAGTGACAACAAGGGTTTGTGTATGAATTCAGAGCAAAATGATGCTAGGGGGTACTTCTGAAGCAAACAGTAAACACTCTGCACTCACAGCTTAGTTCTAATTTTGTGAGATTTGATTTTATTGTTCAATAAAGGGTCTTCCACCAGGTGTGCTTTTGGGGGAGCACAGACCCAACAAAAAGCAGGTGCACATCATAGAAGCTCTGATTTCAGAAGCCTGATGGTTTCAAAATTCAGCAAATGTTTACTTTTGGACATTAGCTCAGCTTCAGTCCTGCAACTAGAAGTGCCCAGCAACCGGGCATCACTGAAACTGACACGGTCTGACAAGGGTATAAGTGCAGAGACCTTGCAGAAGCGGGACCATAATGATTTATAATTATCACACTCAACAGTGTGATTTGTATGTGGAACATACAAATATCAAAGCACCAAAGGAAAGAATTCTCTGAAAAACCTCTTGAGATTATCTAGTTCAGTGGCCCTGGTTCAAGCTTGGCTACCTAGAGCTGCCTGCCCAGAACTGGGTGCAACTCAGTGTTGAGTATCTTTATGGGTATCTTTATGAAAGACCTCAACAGCAGACAAAAGCAGTATTACTCTACACAACTCTCAACTGCTCTTCCATATCAGCATGAAGAAGAGATGAAAATATTTGCAATCCATCCTTCCTCAAAAAATAGGCACAAACTAAAGTTTCAAAAGAATAAACAACATCTGTTTTGAATGGGGTAGATGGAGAAAAAAACATGAGCAAACCTGCAGATAACCGAAGTCCACGGATTTATGAGAGACCATGATAAATGTGTGTTGATTATTTGCTTAATACATCTGGAATGTATTTCCTCATTTATGCAAGAGGATGGTATTGGTTTTTTCCACACAAAGAAAGATTCTCCATTGGGACTCATAAAGGCAGTAATATTTTAGGAAGCTACTATTACACTAAGAATAGTAGAGATTGTCTTGCATTTTCTTGTTCACAGCTTTATAATTAACAAAGTAAAAATGTAGGCTGTTATGTTTGATGGAAGTTTCCCCAGAGAGATCAAATAATCTACAGCAGCAACAGCTTTCTATAATTCTGAATATAATTATAAGAGTGAATTTCTTTTTATGGTGTAAACAGTCATAGTTAAGTAGATGGGTCCTACTGATTGCCACTTGCATTTCTAAGATCCCCTGCACAGAAATCGGGTTGTTCTCTGTCACATCTTAGGACACTTCCAAAAGTAATACCGTTAATAATACTGAGGTTCCACAGGGTTCCATCCTTGGGCCAGTCCTGGATGCAAGACTTGAAGGAATATGAAATAAATTTGCTGACAATACTAAACTGGAAGGAGCTGTCAACTCCCTTGAGGGCAGAGAGAACCTTCAGAGAGACGTCAACAAACCAGAGAGATGGGCAATCATCAGGATGAAGGTTAACAAGGGGAAGTGCTGGATTCTGCACCTGGGATAGGGCAACCCTGGTTCTGTGTATAGGCTGGAAAATGAGAGGCTGGAGAATGAGAGGCTGCAGAGCAGAGCTGTGGAAAGGGACCTGGGAGGCCTGGTCAATGGAAAATTGAATCTGAGTTAGCAGTGCCCTGGCAGCCAGGAGAGCCAAGTGTGTCCTGGGGGACATCGGGCACAGCATCACCAGCCAGGCAAGGGAGGGGATTGTCCTGCTCTGCTCTGAGCTGGGGCGGCCTCACCTCGAGGGCTGGGGGCAGGGTTGGGTGCCACAGTATAAGAAAGACATTGAGCTATTAGAGAGTGTCCAAAGGAGGGCCACAAGGACAGTGAAGGGTCGGAAGGGGAAGCCGTATGAGGAGCAGTGAGGTCATTTGGCTTGTTCAGCCTGGAGAAGAGAAGACTGAGGGGAGACCTCATGGCCAGCTCCAACTTCCTTGTGAGGGGAGAAGGAGGGGCAGACACTGATCTCTTCATTCTTGTGATCAGTGATAGGACCCGTGGGAATATCTTGAAGCTGAACTGGGGGAGATTTAGGTTTGATATCTGGAAAAGGTTTTTCACCCAGAGGGTGGTTGGGCATTGGAACAGGCTCCCCAGGGATGTCATCACAGCACCAAACTTGTCTGAGTTCAAGAATCACTTGGACAATGCTCTCAGGCACATGGTGTGATTCTTGGGGCATCCTGTGCCAGCAGTTGGACTCGATGACCCTCATGGGTCTCTTCCAACTCAGCATATTCCATGATTCTATGAATAATTCATGCCATATTAACAAATGCATGCTTATAGTTAGGGGTAATTTATATTGACCTTACAATGCTGAAACTGGCATCAGCACTGCAAATTTAAGGAATGTTAATCAGAAAAACGAGGACTGAACAAACCTGCACCCAGAAACATGTTTTTCCAAAGTCTGATCCTTTTAACCATAAAAAAATATCTGCTATGCTTAGTGGAACTGACTGTGTGATCACATACACAACAGTGCAGATAGATAGATAGATAGATAGATAGATAGATAGATAGATAGATAGATAGATAGACAGACAGACAGATAGACAGATAGACAGATAGATAGATAGATAGACAGATGTCTCCACACCACACAAAGACACACAGTCTTTCTGAACTAGTATTTTTTGAGTTATAAAGAAAAAGCTTTTTCAGCTGAAATGGCTGATAAGAACTGAGCATGCTGATGAAACACACTTTGGATCAAGGCTTAGGAGGGGTGCTTTAGAAAATAACAGTACAGTACAATAGCTGAAAGGAGCAGCCTGAAGAGTAATGCCAAGAAAGGACAGACAATACGCATCTCCCGATGGCCTAAAATAACACTAAACATCAGCCCATGCCCCAGGCCTTCGAGGTATGAATTGAGGCTACTACAGAGCAAGAAAGTAGTGCCAGCATTTCTCCCTCAGTGCTACAGGGGCATATGCTCCTACAACACCCAGGACCAACATCAAAGACACCCAACATCTGCTGTGGTTGCAGATACCACAGAAGCTCCTCTCAGCCTGTATTTCTTTGAGGAGATTAAATTTTCTGTCTTAGCCACACGCAGCTGAAAAGCTCTTTCACCACTACAGCTTTTCTTCACAGAGAAAAATCTTCCTACACAATCAGATTCTACACCCTGAACATCCTTCCACCTTGAAGTTGTATCACCTGCCCTTCTGCTGACTCCTGCACTTTCTCTCTCATGATTCACCTCACCTAAACCCAAACTGCCATCTGGAGAGAGGTGGTGGCACAAGCTGAAAGCACAGACATTAGTTAACTGTATACTAGTGCCTTTCATTTTGCTTAATACCTCTACTATTTGACAAACAGGTACAATAATGAAATTGGGTAATACAACAATTAAGACCCCCAGATTTTCAAACATATAAAAACCTATAAACACACATACAGCCTGGGAGTACACTCTTTAAAATGTAATACAAAATCTAGATACATGACCATATTTTAAAAGGAAGATAAATCACCTCTTGATCACATTATTTTCAAAGGAAGTTTTGGATTTTGGCCCCTCAAAAAGAAGAATCTTTTCATTATGGGCACCAGTAGTAGGAATCAAAGATTAAAAAGTATGGCCTTCTGACCTCTACCTCTTTTAAGTACTAACAGCTAAAAAATCGAGAGCACGTACAAATGAGATGGTACTGCAGGATTCTGGTTTCGTGTGTCCAGCAACGTCTGCTGCAGTTGCACTGCCATTACCATTGAAAGAGTAACTCATTACTCATTTTCACTGCTCAGGTTTCTCACCACATAACAGACACAAAATGTAAGATTTTCTTGCATGAGTTTCTTCTGTTGGAAATGAAGGAAATATGTATAGTTCTGATCATCTTTCCTGTCCCGATTCTCATTTGGGAAGCAGCTACATAAACATGACAGCTTCAAGGCGTCCTCATGTTTTAATCAGCTTCTGGCAAAATTTGATGATATGACTAAATATAAACATTTCTGATATGGTCAGGTATGGAAATATCCAGACAAGAACAGAAGTGAGGGATAACCCTGTAAAACAATAATGCAGAGAAGAGTAAAGCAAGGCAGTCAGATTCTACCTTGATCTGACTCTTGGGACCTAACGCCATGGGTAAAGAAAAGAAAGAACTACACTCTCATAAGCATCACTTTACTTGCTCTCTTCTTCTGTGACATAAACTCTCTCTTTTCCCTCAGCTCCACTTAGGACAGTGGCCATAGAGGAGGACACAGCTGTCAGGCAGTACCGTATTTGCAAAGAGATCACAAAGATCACACATTCAAAGGTTTCTTCTCCCCAAATATTCTGGAAGAAATACATTGATGTTTCAGATACTATTTTGTTTTGTTTAAGAATAAATGTGTAGAAGAAAAAAAAATGCATCAAAAGTAAACTTTCATCAGATTTCCCCTTCTTTTATTTAATTGGCAGTATCTGTGAGCAAAATTTATGGTGCAATGTTCTTGCGTCTTGTGTGAATGTTTCACTGCATGCAGTTGTGCTTCTGAAACAATGTGAGTAAAGCACACAAGAGGAGAACAGAGTATTCAGCCAACACCTAAGGAAACCATCATATCAAATTCTGATTCATCTGTAAAGGAACCATTCTACACTGAAAAGTTTAATTATACATTTTGACTTGATTAAAAATGCTCCTAATAGTATAACAGAAAGTGTCTGTGCTCTACTGTTGACAGCAGCTGTGTACATCATAAAGAGACTAGAACTGATGTGCCCAACCTGCAGGGTTCAGTACATTTTGGTCTTTTTGTTAACCTGTTATTCAGAGTTATGCTGGGTTTGAAGCATTATCATGTAATAAAACCAGCAACTAAACAGTATCCAGGATCAGTGGTCATTCATAGATTCATTGATCCAATAATTTCAGCATGTTCAGCAGAGTACATGAAAGCACAAATGTATTTAATAAGAACATTCACCACAATTTTTGTATATAAAGTATGCTTAAGCAAAGGACTGAAATCTTTCTGAAAACCTCAAGGCTTTTTTTCTTTTTTGCCCTTGAGACTGAAATGTAGCTAATTTATTATACACATTTTGGCCAATATTTACATTAAAAATGGAAAAAATGCCATCTTGGTAGGATTAAAGAAGTAATTTCGCTATTCCACCATCCTTACTGTCATAAAACATCAGTAATGTCAATCAACAGTGTCAAATTTTGAAAGCATCTCCTTTTTTTTCTGATTGGTTAGTACTACTTGCATTTTACAAAAAAAGGTTAGCCAGGTCAGATTTCAAAGATGACCAGCTCTTAAGATAATCTGAAACTTCAAGCAGCAGAGAACAGAGACTGTTAAAGAGTGTAGCCTGCAAAATAAAATCCTTTGTTGAGAATACAAAGCCTTTTTTCAGTAGGAAAAAGTACAAAAGCATACATTCTTTAAATATACATTTTGCCTTTTAGCTTTACTCCAGAAAGCTGCTCTTCAGCACCAAGAGCACAGCCAATAATTTGTTGTTACAACCTGACTTTCCTGATATGGTCTTTCTTTTGAACTTCTAAAAGTGTTTTAAATTCCCAAATAGTGTTGTCCCACTTCAGGCAGTCTATTCCATTTTCGGAACATAGTTACTAAAAATAGCCTTAATTAACATTATATAACAGGAATGAAAAAAAAATCAAAAAATTCAAAAGAAACAGCTCTGTAAATTTTGGGCATTGACTGAGAAAGAGTATAGCTGATCCATCAACAATCTCTGAAGCAAACTGCCTGATGAGCAACATTAATTTCAGAATCAATCAGAAACTGTTTTTTTAATTAACCATATATAAATAACAACACTGAATACTGAGGTATAGCAAGCTATGGAATAGGAAGATAAGGGGGAGAAAAAGAATGAACCAGCTAGCACTAATATGTAAGATGTCTTTCTCTCTTTCCCACCAAATATCCATGCTGTGTTGCCTTCTCCAAGAGTAAAGAACAATGTATCCAAAGCATTTTCATGCTATCTCAACTGACATTGCCCAAGTGCTATATTTCTAGCCCTGAAAAAGTGCTGTTTAAATTAGTCATTGACTGGAGAGAAATTATGAGGCCTATCACATTTGAAGGTCCAAATCTGCTTGTACTCCCTCTGCTTGCCATGTATTAAGTATTCCTTGGCACATAACGAGAAAAACATCTTCCCGATGCCAGGAACTGTAATTTTGGAGCAAAAGAACTCCTAACCCTTAGAATTTATTCTATTTGTTGTAATTGATGACTACCATTTTTACTTATGTAGGTAAAATTGTGTTGGAGTGATTGGTTACTCAACAACTTTCCTTCATCCCTATTAAAATCTTAACCCTTAATAGTTGCTACAAGTTAATTACTGCAATGGGGGCCATCATTTCACTAAGACCCTTCTTTCAAGGAATGGTAGAGAAGTAGGCCATCAATCATTTTTCCTGTCCTTTTTTCTCCCTGACATTACCAACTTTTCCCCTGCTTGTATCACCCATCTTTAACTCCAGAAATATGTCTTGCACAGTTGAGGATGGTGGTCAAACATCTTCCAGCCAATCCAGTGCCAAGCCTGAAACTAAGACTGAATGCAATCTGACTCAGAACACAGAAAATGTCAGAGTGCAACTAAGTCCTAAAATCAGCTCCATGAGCAGACACATCATACATGGAGTCCCAAAAGCATGCTAGCCCACTCTGAAGAACAAGCTGCTTGGAACTGCTACTTGATCAACTCATGCAGTAATCAGGAGAGATAAAAACAGAAGGATCAATAAAGAGAATAATCTATACTTGTTAGGTAAACATAGAAAACTGGAATAGGAAGGAGAACTGTAAATAAGTGAAACAATAAAACAAACTCAATTCTGGCTGACAACTCTACTTCATTTTTTGGTGTCAGAACAAGATTTCTCCCATACTCCTAGAGCTGATGGTTTGTTCTGACAAGTGCTCTTACTAAGGGAACACTGCTTCAGAAAACTATGCCTTTTTCTGGTTATAGTCAACAATTCATACCTTTACTGAAGGACCTATGGAAAACAAATAGGAGATCAAAGGAAATCTCTGACGTCTTTTATGATTGTCTTTGGAGTTTCAGATCATGCCTCTCTTAATTCCCTACTAACTTTGGAAACCTCTTAAAGTAATGATTTTGCTGATGGCAGCATGTGTGAAACTATATTAAGCTTGAAAATACATCTCTTTGATGAATGAAAGGAGACCCTGAAGTGCTAATTCCTCCAGCATTCTTTTCTGCTCATTTACCATTTCTCATGAAGCTGATTGAAGAGCAGTTAGGAAACACTGAGTTGTATTACTCTGCAATTCACATCCAGGAAGAGCTTCTGGGACAGTTCGCTTTACATGTTCTGATTATTTCATTAAGGTAAACCTTTTAAAAATTATGCATGGCCACTTAGAACCCAGTTTCCCTTTTCATCATTTCCTGAATTTAGATAAGATTTATAAATACTTTTTGTGGGCTCTCTTCAGTGAGGGGGGGGGGGTCCTTTGCAACTCCAGTTCTTTGGCAGTAAAAAGGTAGCCTCTTTTGCCTTTGGTAATGCTTTATAAACCATCTGTAAAACTGAAGCTTGCACCTACTGCACTGTCTCATTACTACACTCTGGACTTGTGTAGTGGGAAGGAAATCCCATTAATCACAAAAATGGGAGTGAAGAGCACAGGGTCAGTCCCAAACTCTATTTCTCTCATCATCTTTTTCCCAGGAAGCTAAAAGAAGCCCACTTGGTAAATCCTCCTAAACAATGTGTTTGTTCTCCTTTTTTCACTATAACCATAGTCCAAAATGACAATTTTGAATGCAGGACTCATGCTAAAACACATCTTGAAGCACCTACAGGTAGTTTCATGTATACACCTCTGGTTTTACTCCTTCACAGCTTTTATTTTGGGGTTTGAGTTTTGCTTTTAAGAAGCAAAGGGTCTAGGATGAATAGATCCCAGATCCAGAAACACTTCAGCAGGGTAAGGACTAAGTTGCTTCAAATTTCTAAACCAGAAATAAAGAAAATGTCTTTCAATGCTGCCAGCTCACTTAGTTTCACCAAGTCTTTCCATATTTAGCTGACTTGTGTTTTTTTCTCCCAGATTCTGACACGAGAATCTACAGCTTTCAGAGGTTTAAAAAATGATGTTTAACTCTTGTCACAGTCTGAAGATATGGCTTAGAAGCAGAACCAAAGAAAACTAACCCACGCCTAACATTTTAAAGCATCTTTTTTAAATTGGCATCATCTGTGATGTCTTTGACTACAACTTGCAATGCTTCTAAAGAGGCAAGTAGAGCTGGAAGCAGCTGTCTGACCCAGGCACTAAGCTTCAACTGACTAGTTTCCTCCAAACACTAAAAATTTAAAATCAAAGTTTTTAGTACCAGGCTGCAGTAGTGAGCTAATTCTGAAAACCTGACATATATTAAAAATGAACAATGTGGAATCTATATGAAATGTAGTATTAAATACACAGTCAGCTTTCTAGGTTTTTAAGTAAAGAACCAGCAGCACCACAGTTTTCTGCACTGAACTGAGGTTCTGAAAACAGAGCTGGCTAAATTGCACACTTGACAAATGGAGAGGGGAGCAAATAGCAAAACACAGAAACGCACAAGAGCTGTGAAGCTACTCCAGATCACATCACAGATAGCATTTCAATGCAGCTGCTGAAACAACAGCCCCTTCCCTTTTCTCAAAGGCCTGCCACTAGAATATTTTCCTAAGAAAATGGACTTTAAGCACATGTGTGACAGTGCAAGTTGCTTGAGGAAGCTTTCAAAAAAATGTTAAATGGCCCTCAAGTGAGTCCAGACACCGCATTCTCTTCTGCTCCAACACTCAAACCATATAAAGCAAGTATCACATATGCTTTGTTAAAAGCTGTTCAAGAAAATCCAGATACTGCAGGTGGTTCTGATTGTCTTTATTATGCAAGAGCCTGGTGGAAAGGGATGTCCCATATGGTACAGACCCTGCAGACTCATCTTCCCAAGCACTCCATAAACAACTCTAAGCACCCCAAGGAGGTTACAGCCTAAATAGATGAAAGAAGCATTCTTAATCTCATTTTTCAGATGAAGAATTGAGTCATAAAGTGATATAATACATGCTCCATAAGGGTGGTGAGGCCCTTTTATGTACTACCTGACAATCCACCAAGGAGCATTTATCTCTCGGTGCTCCATCGTCCTTTGCTTTTTAGAAGTGCCTAGGAAACAAATATCCCTCCCTTTACAGGAGCAAAACAGCTCCTGCAGCACCAGGGAACCAACTCCCATTACACACAGAGCATCACAACACTCAAATACCTCAGGACAACTTGCACTAAATGACCTAAAGTCACATAAAAAAGCCACAGACTTTGTGACTCTTCACCTACAACACCGCTATGGTTTTTGTGCTGTTTCATGAGTAATGATTTTCACTCTTGTGAAAGTTAACCTAACTCTTGTGTATAAGCTAAAAATTACTGAATAATTTGTGAGGGGACAGAGGATATGGAAGATGCCATGACTTAGATGATCTGCAAATCAAAGTACTGCTTGTGTCCTTTAAAGATGGTGCATTTCGAAAAAGGTCAGTATAGTACAAAGAAAATGTCATTTTTGCAGCATTACCTTCTACTTTACTCTTTTGCCATTTTGCATTTGTCCCATGCCATTGACATATTCTGTTTAAAAGTTTCAACACTGCCAAAACATAGCCACAATCAGCAATCCAAGACAAAAGCAAACAAAACTTTTACTTAGAGAGAGTTAAAAGATCTGAAAGGATTATACAAACAACCTCTTTGCTTGTTTCTGTAGCTTTGATGATTTGTCTGCCCAGAAAGGTAGAAAAAAGTTCTAAAATAAATATTTCAAAAACAAGTCAAATTAAAAAGCTAAGCATTCAGTGATTTACATTCAGCTTGTTGCTTTGGAACTGCTTCTGCTGAGGATTAAAATCCATAAATTTCAGGAGAATTACTCTTGATTTTCAAGCACGCAAATTAAATAGCTGCATCCAAGATCATCTTTGATCCCTCTATTACTAAGTATGACTATCTACTTCATCAAGAACACAAGAATTTCTGGATCCTACTCCAACAATAGTTTTAACTTCTTACAACTCCACTAAAAATATTACAAAAAATAGCAGATTTGCTTTTTGAAAATGAAGCTGCAGTAATTAGGCATATTATTTCTAAATTGGAGTAAACTTCAGCAGGATATGGGGAAATAGAAAGAAGAAAAGCAATTTGATTACAGATGAAGCGATGTCAAACAAATCACTGGACAGACAGATTTCTAAATACTCAATTCAAATACTCAGATTCTCTCTTCTTGGGAAATGCAAAATGTAGTGACAAAAAATAGTTTTCTGATTCTTTTTAAGGATATATAATTTCTCAGATCCCAAACTGAGACAGATTGGTACATTATACTGAGCATTTAAGAGATATTAAGGGAATTGAAAGAATTTTCAATGATGCTGGTGACATTCATTTTCAATGTTAATAACCTATTTACTATGATAGCAGCTTAATAAGCTTTTAACTGGCAGAAGTGGAGTTACACTGCAATATGGCATATTAACATTATGAAGAAAAAACCCCACAGTTCCTTGCCCTCATCATTCAAATATTTTTAATCTTTATTTTAGGGAGATAATTAGGAGATATTTTCTCTCCTTTTGCTACCTACACAGGAAAATTCCAATCCCATTAGTTAGGATCCAAAATCTTCTTGGGCATTGCAACAAGTGCAACCTGCCTGTTATCTTTGCAAACTTATAATTCAGAGTAGCCTTTTCTGTCTGGTTTTCCCTCTGCACAACCCACAAATACTAAAAATCACTGTTATGGCACATATAGGAAGTTCAAGCTACACAAAATAACAAGTCCGTCCCTCTCCACTAGAATTTAAGTGTTCAACTCTTGCCAAGCAAAAAGTCCATCTATCTTTGAAATCCTGATGTATGTAACATTGCTGGATCAAGTCTCTCACTTTTCTTACATGGCTTGCTCATAATGTTTTAAAAATCTTGTTCCAAAAGATGAAAGTACAAAAAGCATCTCTGTAAGACACTACCACCATCTACTTCACCAACACAGACAGAATGGTCCATTCTACTGTAGACAGCCTATCACCTCTGATAACTGTCTAAAATATCTCTGCCATGAAGAGAAACTACTGTACATAAACTGCTTTATTTATGGGAAAGAATTCTATTCTTGGGGTGATCAAAAATAGCATTTTCCCCTTCTTGCTTTCCAGGAGCAACTAAGCACACATACCATGTAGTGAATGCTAGAAGTGTGTATGCCAAATGCTTCCTCTTGAACTGAAAAAGAAACATCTTTTCTTGTCCTGGAAGTGCAATCACTTATTTTCACAAAGATTCTTGGAAAGTATTTTAGGAGAGAACTAACATGGGTTCATTCAAACTGGCATTTCAGTAGCCGTATCTTAAAATTAAAAATATCAATCAGGAAAACTTCAAAATGTTTGAGCATTAGACATTTGTATATCCTACACACCTGTTCATTACACTAGTTTAATACTAGCTTAGAGTATTTCTAATTTTTTTCAATGAAACTTTAGAGCATATTACCAAAGTAAGTAAGGTCATGATGAAAGTTCCTTATCTGGTGAAGCTTGACATGGAATGTTTTCTAATTGTTCTGCATCAGAGATTGTTTCTGAACATATTTTTATATGTATGGATATTATAAATAAAAGGCCCTTGGCCAACAAACTCCCTTTACCAGGACCCCCTGCATGTTGCACAGAGCCCATACATCCAAGATAGGCATGAGGACAGCTTCTAGCATCCCTCTGGTTTGGGGGCAAGGAAAAGCTTGATTTGGTTTTGGCCTCCCTGAGGAAAACACAAAAGATATCAGTTGCTGCCTATCGTTCCCAGGGGACTGGTGGTATGCCCAGCCTGCAAATACAAATGCATTCCACATAGGTCACTTAACAGTACCCAAACCGTGATTTTTGGTCACTGCCTACCTGGGCCAGGTGCAGACTGGCCTAAGGGTGAAAGGCTCTGGACCCAATTAGTAATCCCAATTAGTGAACCACTGACTCCCCTGGCTCCTTATTTGTCATAACTCTGATATTTATCAGCAAATTGAGATGAATTGGTACAACAAACAGGAAAGGTGTTTGTATTTCCTATTTAATTTTTAGTTACATAAAATATCTGGCAGGGTTACAAGTCCCTTTTGCACCATAACAAACTGTTACTCCTCTAGTGCTTAAATTCACATTGAAGAAAGAAAACAAACACTCATCAAGTATTGATTACACAGACAATGAAAAAGACAAAAGTCACAGTACAGGTGACTGGACACTACAGCTTTGTGCCTTGCACAGACACATTGCACTGGATCCAAAGTAGTAATGGAAATTCTCCAGGGCATCAGAACATGCTTCAAAGTCCTCCAGGTCCTTCACTCCTCCTGCCTATCCTTGTCCAGCCAGAAGTCAGGTTTTCTCAGTTACCCAGTGGAAGAAGGTCTACAGTATATTGCAGAGTAAGCTACATTATTCCACTGAGTCATAGATCTAAAAAACTATGAAAGAAACTATTCAAGATATCAAAATAGGCACTGAGCTGAGCTATGATTTAAATCCCTTCTAACTGCAATATAATTATTACAATGATTTATGAAGAGGTATATACCCCAACCAAAACAGTTAAACTACTGCAAAGCCATTATTAGAGATGCTGAAACAAGGACAGCCATAGGAAAATGAGCCTTAACATTTTTAGGACTAAATCTACAGCAAGAGTTTGCTCAAGGGTTGAAAGAACTTTTTAAGTTGCCTCATGGTGAGCCAGCATCGTTTTCAGGGCTATTAACGCGAGTGGTCTTGATTTCCTGTGGCTCCTGGGTGCTGGGAATACCCCTAGACCTCCTTGGGGAAGCACTCACCAACCCCATCTCCATTTCATTCCTCTCCTGCTCACAAGAAGCAGATGCCAAAGCACATTCCTGAGAAGGCACAGGCACTGCCTGCACATTGCCAGCACCCCAAAGGAGGCAAGCCACGCTTTACTCCTCTTGCTTCCCTATCCACTCAGCACGTGTGACTCACATAAGGATGAAGAGAAAGACCTTGCTATGCTTCTCAGAACAAGCAAGCTGAGCAAGGCACCAAGATGAGCCACCCAGGAGGAGCATCAGGAGTTCCAACCATTTCTTTTATGGAGAGGGGTGTCTGAAGCTCTCCTTTCTGCCACTAGAGACCTTCCCCCAGTACCGTGGGAAAATAATTCTGTTTCACAGCGGCAATGAAAGAAGAGGAGAAAAAGAAATGCAGCAGAAAATGAAAGGCTATGAAAGTTGTGGCACAGACAGGGAATGAGGAAATTGTCATAGCACCTGAGACGAAATGAACTAGCTGTAATGTGAAAGGACAGAGATAAAAGACACTGTAAGAGAAGCTAGCACAGCAGGAGGCGTTGATGCAAATGAATGGATGGGGTCAGCCAATGGATGCCTAATCAGATTGTTAGCCTCCTATGACAGAGATGGATTCACTACATAAGACCCTAAACATAAACTGTTTGAAACTTTCAGACAGAAAGAGACCTATTACAGAGATACACCACAGTTTCAAGCAGTCTGGGTAAAAAAAAAAGGAAAAAAAAACACCACTAAACAAATTACATAAGCGCAAGGTTGCAAAAAGAAAAAAAGTATTACCACAAATTGGTTTAGCTGTACAAGATTTATCAAGTTAAAATAAAGTATGTTTTCAGGCTACATCCATTCGAGCTTCAATTATATCAAGAATGGCACTGAAATAATCAAATTACGGAGCCCCAAAAGCATTTAATAATCACAAAAATGAAGCAGATGCACTAATAAAATTAGCATTAATAAACTAGGTCAACACAGAGAAAAGAAAAGAGTGATGGAGGAGGAAGAGAGCTCCACCCAGAGCCGCTCCTCCAGGGTGCCAGCTCTGGCGCTGCACTCCCCGCACAGCGCTGTGCAGTAATGACTACAGATGATGCAGCTCTTTGACCTCTTTAACACACACATTGCTCACACTGTCTCCGTAGGATCTCTGCTTGCTGCAGCATCCAAATGGTTCCTTAATATAGAAAGCTGTGAGGAAATGCTCCCTCTATCAGTAGTTTATCAACCCTCAGATTAGGAAAGAGGGCCTTTAAGCCTCACAGGCTTATCTGCAGTGCAGTAGGAGTCTGAAGAGGCGAGCAGAGGACAGTCAGACTCTCGAGGCATCCCATGATCTGTGGCTCAGGAGGTAATTTCAGCTTTCCTCACCACACGTATAAACACCACCTGCTCACCTTGCCCAAAATGATTAGAGAGAACAAACCTGAATACAGCTGTGTCACCCCTACTCTGTTGCCCCTTCCCAAAGCTGGGCAACCTTTTGTGTGGAAACAACTCCACAAAAAACAAAGGAATAAAAGGCAGTCGTCAAGACTTTGGCTCCTGGTGTTTTAACACATAAAACACTACGTACAATGAACAGTAAGGAGTGATGAAGAGTGCTAGCTGAACCAGTAAGCACAGCGGAGAGACAGAACTGCTCTGTTCCACCTCAGAATTTGACCCACTCATGTTACAAAACAGATGCATAAATGATTACAGTGATTATGCAGAGGAGCAAGATTATGCAAGTGTTAAGCACTGCTGTTATAACACAGACACACAAACGAGTATAAAGGGGCCTAGGGATGTAACATTTCTCTTTAGCTTTCTTAGGGGGGTAAAGAAAGAATGAGAAAGAGAGAGCTGGATAAATGCAGTCAGAGGGAATCATTTAGGCAGGAAAGACAGAACTCCTGTCTTACTGCCAAGTACTCCCTTGCTCACCTAGGGAAAGATCCAGCACAGCAGCAAAACCGCAGAGGTAGAAGCACAAAGGCAAAGAACTAAACTGTTCATTAAAACTCAGGATTGGAAAGAGCTGACAAGCAGTATAGTGCCGCAGAAGATGATTCTTCTCAACTTTCTGGCACAGAAAAATCAGAAACAACTGCCATTAGGAAAAAAGGGGAGGAAAAAACCTCAAGGACAGAGAAACAAAGTCACAGGCCAGTTCTGAAGAGCAGGGCGTGGTAGCAGAGATGCACAAAAGCTGTACATACAAGTATGGTAAATTTGGAACCTTTCTTAAAAGACAGTCTAACTGTTATTACAAATACTGACATTAAAACTGCTACTTTTAAATCCCCCTCCTCAAAATGAAGGTTAATGAAAGATTGCAAAGCGTCCAAGATGTCTTTGGATGCAAAAGTTGAACATTTAGTGATGTGCATAGAGGATAAACCACTGGCAGAAGCTCTAGCAAGTAAGTCTAGAAACCAGGCTGGCTGCAGGCAGTCTGTCATGTCATACTATTATGTGCCAGTACAGAGGGGAAAGATCAAGACAATCATACAATAACCTGCAGGGAAAAAAATAAAGGAAAAGAAAAGTTGAGAACATTTAATTGTAATTAATTACAAGTCCCTTTATTGGAAAGCTCATGAATACAAATCTGTAGCCTCAGAAGGAAGAGCAAGCTCCCCAGGGGTGCAGGGGCCATTCCCACCTCATGCCTGTGCCCAGCCCCTCCTCAGCTACCACTCTAGCCCTAGAAAGTGTCAAAGAAGCCCACACACACTCAGGGACCAGCCTTCACCTCATTGTGACCTGCTGGGCAGGGAGCCTTAGGCTCTGGACCTGAGCGTCCCTTCTGCTCTGTGGCTGGGGCAGGAGGTGGCTGCTCCTCGGTCACTCATCCCTGCCTCTCCTTGGCAGCTGCCTCAAGCACAGGCTGCCTCCTGCCTTGCCCCCTGGGTCTGCCAGCACAGCTTTTGTGGGTGATTGGTCATTAACCAAGCAACAGCAGCCTGGTCCCATAAACAGAATGTTTACCCACTGTCTCACGCAGACAGGCCAGGGACCAGCCTGAAGGAAAGAAAAACCTGTCATGGAAAGAAAAAAACTGCGGAGGTCAGGGACCTCTTCAACCAGTAGAACATGGCTATGCCATTGGAGCCCCCAGCTGAAATGTTCCTGAAACCCTCAGGGCAGGAATCACCTCGGTCCTATTCCAAGATGGCATAAGGGATCTTCTAGCAACAGAAGAAAATCCCTGTCCCGTCTCTTTCATTAAGAGTATCAACAGGTTTTAGGAGAAAGAAATCATTAAGACACTACCCAAAGATTAAACAGTATTTACTGGAATTACAGCACGTTGCCTCAAAGGGATATGAACTTATTCAGGCAACATAACAGAAGATCAGAAAGATATATTTTAATCCTCACCTAATATATTCAGTGCCGCTGCTCTTGAAAGCAGATATTCCTCGCCTCTTACAGAACGCATGACCATGCTGATATTGTAGTTTAGTTTGATGAATAGTTTGATTCATTAGTTTGATGAATAGTTATCATGCTTAAAATAGCACGTTTAATATTATACTGTATGAAAAATCAAATTAAGACACTTGCAGGTAACTTCAGTAAACTAGAAAAAATGGTGTTCCTATTCTATTGCCAAAATCCCCCAATACTTTCTATCTTGAATTCCCCTTGTCCCCTGTAGCCTGAGTCTCCAGCCCAGCTGTCACAGAAACCCTCCTCTGTAGAAATTTTCTCTATTAAAGGAAAAGCTCATGGATAAATTAAGAATCAAAGGCAATAGATTTAACACAAACTCCTACAGTACTGCTTTTACCCAAGCTTTTGAAGATTTCCTTCCCATTCCTCAACTTGCCCAAACAACTAAAAGGTTTGAAAGATTAATGTGACCAAAGACGTTTTCTTAGTGATGTTGAATGCCAGAAGCAAAGCCTAAGGTAAAATACAAATATATGGAAAGACTAGTTTGGACAGGCTTTATTATGGGCAGTTTGTTATAACTCATTTTACTGCTCATGTCCTTCTTGTTTGTTTCCTCATAATGATGGCTTAAATACCTCGCCTTCAAAAACTACCAAAGATGCACTGTCAACACATATAAATATGCCTGTAAGCCACTAAAAGCCAGTTTTCTGCATTTTTTTTTTAGAGGATGGCATACTGTTAGTAGGCAATTTATATTTCTGTTTTACTGCAAGGTCTTCAGAGAATGACTGTCACTTGAGACTGTGGTAAACACCTAGAAAGGAGTAGGTGCCACCATAAATTTATTAATGTGCCATTGTTTATTGTCCTAGCTTCTAGAACTTCAAATAATATCTTGTGTGGAGGACAATGCATTTAGTTCAATTAAAAATCACTGAATTCTTTTTTTTTTTAAGTTTTCAGCTGCCAGAAGTATCAACGGATTTTAGAACATCCCCTCCTCTTAAAAGGACATCTCAAGGATGAACCTAGAAAGGCTATACCAATTTTCCTTCATCTGAAGATAAATTTCACACATTTCTTTGCCAGAAGAAAACAAATAAACAAATAAACCAGCCAAAAATTTTCCCCACCTTCCCCCTGTTAAGTGCAGCTTCTACAAATATGTCTAGAGGAGCAAACAGGTTGCCAATGCAGTATCCTTGCAGATCACCTAAATGAAGGGTGATCAATAAAACCTCCCCAAACTTAACAAAATATAGAAATCATTTAACCCAAAGGAAGGAAAAGTTACAAGTGGTTTACATGACAGGACTGATCTCTGGGTATTTTTCACTAACACCATCATATCAATACAAAAAGTGCTGGGTTTTGTGCTCCTTCAGAGCCCAACAGCCTCAAACTCCTATTAGTTTGGAACCTGAGGGATTTTATATTACATATGTCAGTGAAAGTAAAAGCCTCAAAGGAACTTTTCAAAACTTAGGTAAAAAGCAAAACTAAACATTATTTTCAGTGTGCTGGTGCAGCAAGCAGGGGAAGACCCTTGGGCAATTCCTGTATATATGATTCTATGGTGTAGTCAATGGGAAAGCCAGTCAGAATATGGGACAGCACTGCTGTATTTTATAAGTAAGGGCAATTCAGTCATTCAATCAAACAAGTATGTGATAGAGACAAAACCTGAATGCTACTATCTATCAATTAACTGATCTGCAAATTGCAGCTTCAGTTCTGCACTTCATTTTTATTAAAGTTACTGTTCTTTACCATCTTTACAGATATGAAATGCAGCTCTTTTGCTTCATTCATGTCTTACAAAGGGCTCAGCTGCAGAGCTTCATTTCCAATACCTGCACCTCACCTCTTTTGTCTAGCAACTTCAACCTCCAAGCAGATGGATGGAAATCTACCTAAAGTCATGTATACACAATACACCTGAAGTCTCAAAGCCTCCCTTTCCTATTCAAGTTTGACAGAAGTCTCCTTTTGGTTGCCCACCTCTTTTCATTGCTTTTTTTTTTTTTACTTTGAGGTATCCAATGCTTTGGTATGATGTTACAGTACTCTGGGTCAGATCGTGGTATTTTACAGCAGCTCCTTGAGACTGTCCAAGAAAGAGCAAAGAACACAGGAGTGGAAAAGAAGTCCTATCCTCATGTACTGTCACACAGGATGATAAAATCATTCAGGATGGATGGAACCTCAACATGTCTTCTAATACAACCATGTGAGTATTTACATACTATTGTTTCTCTTGGGCTGGTCAACCAAACAGTGGCACAAAATCTGTCCTTAATAAAGGGAGTTTTTAAAAGCTTTCTTTTTTTCAGGATGTCTTAGAAACAACATTCAGGAAATGTGATCTTTCAACCCTCATTATGGCTTAAAATGAAAAAAAAAATCAAAATATTTCATAGAAAGAAGTGATTCAGTATTTCAGAAATAACTGTGTTATCACAAAAATTTTCTCACAAACCAACCATATTCTTTTAGAAGTTAAAATTTTCAATAAAAATAACTTTTTTAGCTCAAAACAACATTTTAATGAGAAAATCCATTACCAGTCCTAAACCTTGCCCTGACAACTAGTGTTTGCACCTAGTAGAAGCTGTGCACATTTGGATGCATAGATGTTTCTGCTGATGTTTCGTAGCAGCAAAGCCCTTTGGGGGCCACTTATTCTCCTGTCTGTGGGCCTTCCAGCATCATTACATCTGTCAATCCAAAAATCCAAGCCAAGCCTGGCTGCCAGGCAATCAAGAGCACGTGCACACAGAGTAATCAATACAGTTCTGACTGTGCTTCCTTTACGAACAAAAGCAAAACACTGATTTACTCAAAAACTCAGGCTGCAGAATATTCTCCCTCATGATCTGAACTTTTTACTCTTACATCTGCCTGGCCTCCTTAGAATGAACAAATATTTGTAGCTGATAGCTCAATGAATTATCACAGGGCAAGTAATGCTGTAACAGCTACCAGAATATGATGTTAAAAAGGATGAGAGACATATCAGGCAGACCTGTAATCTTCAAAGCAGTTTTACATGGGAACAAACGAAAGCATCCAGGCCACTCATGACTTGTCAGTTAATAATGCAATCACTCCTTGTTCTAATGCTGCACTGTAGTACAAGCCAAACATTTATTCTGCGAGTCTTCTGGCAAAACCGTATAAACAACAATACTCCTCCTCCAAACATGACATTTTTATTTCATGCTGTACATGAATTAATTGAAATTCAAATTCAAATGCTTTCTGCATGCACAGTTGGAAGCTTATCCTGTCTCCTAGCAAAGCGTGAGCTCTAGCAACCAAACACTACCAAGCTAAGTTGTCAGATAAGCTAGGAAGGAAATTCCAAATAAATTATTTTCAAGGCACTGTCTTTATTTTAAGCAAGGAAGAAGTATTTATGCAGTGAGTCCTTAGCTACAGACAAGCCTTCTTATGAAGGAAGAACTCACGCCAACATGAAGCTTCATTTATTTCTAGATATGAAAAAAAAAAGAAGAAAAAATGCATAATGGAAAGAATGTCTTCCACCTGAAGCTCTTAGGCCATATGATACAGGGGCTGTAGTGAACTGAGCCAAAAGTTTATTTCAATATGTTCTACCTGTCTCTACCCTAAATGCCAATAAAGCTGGAGAGGAAGCCAAAGTTGCTGCTCATGTGAGAGGTAAATCTGCTGCACCAGCAAGGGGAAAGCTGAACTGGGACTGGTAGAGAAGGTCCTTGTGCATGCTGAGGAGCATGAAGGGATAGAGGAGGGAAATGCTGAAGCTAGATTAGGCTAGATTTCTCTTTTGTGTGTTGCAAGCACAAACCAGGACTGGAGGAAACAAACACGATGAGAACAGAGGGCTGCAAACCTAATCCCCCTGCATGTGATCAGAACACATACTGCATTTAATGGTCATAATGGGGATGAGATACTTATCCCCTTCTTATCTCCCCCTGCTCCCCAGGAATCTGCCCATCAGCAACAAGGACTCTAGTTTTAGAGAAACTGTTTGCTAACCCATCACAACCAAACTGCACAAGCAGACAGGCCTGGAAAGAAAATAAACCACCCACTCATTTACAGCAAGATAGATAATACCTGGTATATCTTTAGCTAGATAATACCTGGTAAAAAACTGCATTGACTGTTGGATAGAAGAAACACCAGACATTGCCCTTACTATTTTGAACCCATTTATCTGAGAGGACACTTTCCAAGAATAAGTAGTCAAATTATTATTAACTTAATCTCCTATTTAATGTTGCAGTTATTTTCACCCTTAGCCTGTAAGGCGTGGAGTAAATGGGAACACAACTGAAGCAGTGTGTCTGGACAAAGTATCCATAGTTTGAAAAAAAAAGTGCAACTGGAGAGGATGAAACTGCAAGGCCATAATGCTAAAATGGAAGTTCTCAGAGAAAAAAGAAAAGAGTTTAATAAGATTAAGATTATAGAAGTCAATTAACAGTCAACTAAAAATTACCCATCCTCAATACAAGTCACAAGCACTAATTAGCTTGCATATTTCCAGCAAGTTGACTTTAAAGAACTTTGTTGTGGAATTATTTTTAAAACACTAACATATTACTCACACAAAACTTGTGTTCCCTGACAAACATTTGATCATTAAAGGTGTCAAAATCAGATAGGGGCCTTCTTGCAGGTTATCAGTCTGATAGCAAAATTATTTTCCTCTTTCTTAAACAAAAAATAATGGAAATATTTAAAACACAACATGATTTTTTAGCAGATGAAAACAGTCTCAGCTTTGGTCCCTTCTGGGATATTTTTTTCCTTTGTAGAGAAGAAAGTAAGCTAGTAATTACAACATGCAGCTCTAAGACCAATTAACAATCTGCAACATGCCCCACTTCTTTTATCCTCCACTGGTAACGCTACAGGCAGCATTAGCTGTCTAATAAATAGGTGAGCACTGCTTAACACTTTGCAAGGTTTCAGCATTTCTCTTCACCCCTAGCATCAATTCTCTCTCTCCCTTGGCTATTAGCAGATCAGTCTGGCAGTATGCAGATGCTGTTCTGTTGTGTGCTCCAAGACACACACTGCCTTTAGGCTCCCTTGGGCTATGAAAGGCAGGTGGCTTATTCATGTTCTGAAGTGAAAGCTTCACTAATGACCTCGCAAAGGTCGCCAAGAGATATTTTTTTCCTAGTTAATCAGCCAGACAAAGAATTTACTTCTGCTTAGGAAGGGTGGATATTTGTAAGGCAGCTATGAGTAGGAAAGGGCAAATGTTAAAAGTATTTTTAATATACTTGCATTTCCTGAGAGCTAAATAATTCCATGTCCAGCACAATGCACTGTGAGGAAATATTAAAATTGAATGCACTCCTTGTATCAGGCTATACAGGGACCAAGTATACAAGCACTGGTCCTATACAAACCTCTGAACTGGATTAGCAACTGCAATTTTTATGCTTCAAATATACATGCCAAGCACCTATTTCAAGGCTGTAGTATTTGGGTTGTTTCTTCTTGGAGTAATTATGGAGGTGCACAGCTAATACAAAAGCATGCAGGTGAATTGCCTAGTGCTTACTAGTACCACATGATACTGCTGTTACCAGGAAGATCTGTACAGGCAGGTCTGTTTCTTCTCAGATTCCTGCTGGGCACTATATGAACAAGCACGACATAAATGCTTTCCTTGCCCGAAATAAAGAATTCATACCCACGCGGAATTGACTAGCTTGTCACGGTGTGACAGAACGCACAGAGAGGGTGTCTGCCAAAGAGCACATCACCTGAAAATCTGCATCCCACTTATCAATGTCTTCAGAAAGTTGTAGCATATGCAACTTGAGAATCTAAATTATATACTGACTTTTACATTCTATGCTCCTTGCAAATTTAATAGCAGCAGTTTTTCTGTAAGAAAACCAGATATGAACAAGCCAGGCTTTTCAGTCAAATACATTAATTAGTTATGCCCATTAACATAAGTAAAAACAAATAGACAGCTTACAATAAATCATTTGTCTTTCCTCCCCTCTTCTTTAGTCATCCAATTCCACATACACATTTTAAGATAGGCTAGTACTAACACCCACAGTCTTTATTTGGATGTTATCTGTTGAAAACATTTTTAGCACTTCAAAAAAATAGGAAGAGTTTGTGTGTGCATGTACTCATATATATAAACATACACAGACACATAAACACATATTTACATACTTTCTACATATTGTCTGCTTTTTTACAACTGTTTCAAAGGAATAAAAAACAATAACTTTGTTCTCAATTTACCTTAATAGAAACGTTACTGAAAAAAGATCAGATTTTGGTTGTTTTGTCTACAAGCTCTCTTTGTTGGCCAAAGAAAAACAGAACTTTATGAAAGTCACTAGCTGGGAACTTGATCCTTTAGACTGGCTTGCTACATCCCAAAAGTCTCATGAGTGCACCATGCAGCCCTTGGGTAAAATATGATCTCTGCCTTTTCATTCACCCCATCTCCACCCTTGTTGATCATATTCTACTCTTGTAGATACAATAGTGTCCACAGAGCATGAAATCTGTCCAAAGGATGGTCTAAACTCTTACAAACACAACTATTCAATAGATCATGTGGAAGTGTTCTGCACTGCCACAAGGAATAGCAGTGTCACCCTTTAGTCTTTGTTTTACATAGCAAAAAATTGCTTTAATTATCATCAACTTGATGCCCAAAAGAAGACAAGAAAACAATCTTTGCCAAATAGAGATATCTCAAGGTGGCAGACCAAGAGAGGTGATCCTGCCCTCTACTCCACTCCTGTGAGATCCCACCTGGAGTGCTGCATCCAGCTCTGGGGTGCCTACCACAGGAAGGACATGGACCTGTTGGAATGAGTCTAGAGGAGGCCATGAAGATAATTAGAGGGGTGGAGATCTCTCCTATGAGGAAAGGCTGAGAGAATTGGGATTGTTCAGCCTGGAAAGGAGAAGGCTTTGGGGTGACCTAATTGAAGCCTTCCAATACATAAAGGGAGCCTATAGGAAAGATGAAGAGAGACTTTTACAAGGAGTTGTAGTGACAGAACAAGAAAGAATGGACTCAAACTAAAAGAGAGTAGGTTAGTAGGTTTAGATTAGCTATTAGGAAGAAATTCTTTACTGTGAGGGTAGACAGACACTGGAACAGGTTGTCCAGAGAAGCTATGGAAGCCCTGCCCCTCAAAGTGTTCAAGGCCAGGCTGGATGGGGATTTGAGCAACCTGGTCTAGAGGAAGGTGTCCCTGCCTATGGCAACAGCGTTGGAACTGGATGATCTTTACTGTCCCTTCCAACCCAAACCGTTTTCTGATTCTGTGATTCTGTCTCCTTACTTCCTACCCAGTATCATTGAATTAACAGCAATAGTCCAGCAACCCAAAGTCCAGAAAGACAGAACTTACTGCCAAAGGCACTGCCAAATGTTAATACGTCTTTATTGGCTTCCAGACTGGAGTTGGCTTGCAAGTATCAGTGAGTGCACAGCCTACGGTAACACGCCACTGTTCAATACGGACACCCATGTTTGGGTCAACAAATACACTCCTCTCCACTGCTCTTCATAGGATGGCCAAGCCACAGGTACATTAATAATGCCACAAGCCTTTAGAATCTTCATCCATATATTTCATAAAAGAACTATTAACACTACACCAACAGAAGAACAGTGTTTTCTCCACACATTCAATGCAGCGCTTATTCTTGTCACTTTACTGTCACTTCTCCCTCTGAGAAGAATATGTAACATTCAAGTGGGGACCCAAATAGTGTTTTGCAGCCAAAACTCAAAGAGGAAAAAAATTATAAAGTAAAATTTAGGTTCAGTTAGGAGGAGAGAGGGGAAAGAAGAATGTGAACACTTTACCAACTGTTTTCATTCCACAGTTTTGGGGCCTTTTTCTTGTGCACTGCTTCCCCTTGTGCTGACTCAGAAGGATGCTTGGATTATTATATTCTTTTTGACACTGGATTACCTTAAGTAATTCTATTCTCACAACCATATTGAGATAACTTTCTCTTCCTATCCAGTTCCATGTAGGCAAAGGGAAATAAGAAACACATATTGGGGCAGGAGGGGTAGATGATGAAAAAAAATATTCACGTTCACAGATCATGACTTGAAAATCATCTAGGGAAGAAATACTCTCATTGAAAAGGTCAGAAGAATCCCCTCAATGCCTTAGGTTTGGGTGCCAGAGAGTTCACCTTCTCACCCTCTACTTTCCAGTGCACTCAGAACATTCCGTCTCCTGTTAGCAGGCCTCTTACCTCATTTCCATTCCAAACTCATCTCTTCTGCAAGTGAGCAAACATGGGTTTGATTTGTACATTGATCCAAGCAATCACCACGTGCACACACTCCACCACGCTGCTTGACCCCACACCCACACGCACGAAATGCTTAACGCTGCTCTCGCCCAGGGCTCTGACACGGATCACAAGCACTGCCACATGCGGAGCGTTCACTCGTGACTCCAGTGTGCCAACAGCACTTACCGAGGTTGGAACTGCACAAGGCAGCTCAAATCTTGTTAACCAAACTTAAGCCAGTCTCACTCTACTTAGAAAGCAGGCACAGCAAACCAGTCTGATGAATCTTAATTAAATTTAAATAAACTTTGATTTGTGTAAAGTGTAGTGTGCACTTGGCCAATGGACCACCTAGTGTAAGAAGCCAAAAGCAGTAATGTTTTAATGCACCACACCCCTTGATTTGAAGTCTCAGAGTAAACAAAACAGTTTGCCTCAAAAGTACACCTCAAATCACCTCATACTTTCCTCCTACCAATGTACTCAACTACTGGTGTTATGTTAATAGTGTCTACATAAATGATCTCCTAATCACTTGATAAATTGCTTAATAAAGAAGTGACTTCCATAGTTATCAATTAGTTACATAATCAGCAAGTATTTGCTATCCATCAAACAGCAGCAGCAAATTCAACTGCAAAACACCACACTGTACATGGGGAATGGGGGAGCAGGGAGAAGACAAGAGAAGAAATTAAATTAATATTGTTAGCATTTCATGTCACCTCTACAGACAGTATTTTGATATTAATGTAAAGTCAGTTTTATTCCTGCTGCTCAGCACAGCTACCTGCTACAAGTTTATAATACACTCAGCTCCTCTTCTGAGCTGCCAGAAGATATGAGCAGATCAGAACCTAAAACTGATGACAAAAGAAATTTTTAAAAAAACACAAATCAACACCACCAAAACCAACCCTTAAAGAAACCCTTTTCCTATTGTTTTGGACAATCAAACTATTGCCAGACCAGACCTAATGTCCACTACTTAGTACACATCTTTCCAGCACCAGCATTTGGTGATAAATGGTTTTAAACCCTTCCCATTCAAAATACTTTTGGGTTGTTATTTCCCTGGAAATTTTAAACAGATGACAAAACAAAAAGTAACTGTAAGCAAATGCAGGCATAGATCCCAGACGCAGAAGGATATAAAGTGGAAGAAATGACTGGAAAACTGATAAGACACAATGAAAGAAGCAGTTCTGATTGAAATCTCAAATTTGGCTTTATTTCAGCTATGATGTCCAATACTACTGCTGAGGGTGAGGCTGAGATTCTGAGTAGAATGTACTGCAAATCCTCCGGTGTGCTAGAGGTATGAGACCTATTTTCTTCTGACCTTCGCTGAGGACTTTTCAATCAGTGAATAGGACATCCACTCTGTCCACATTGCAGTGTGCTACCTTTGCACAGAAACAGATGCAGGAAGCAAAATTCACATCCTCTACTTTCATGCACCTACCTCCCAACAATCTTCTGAAAGCTACACTGTCAGCAGAAAGACAAGGTTCCCTAGGGCAGTGGATTACATATCAAGGCCACTAATGTCTTTACTGCCCACTGACTTCACAGGACCTGCTCATTTCTTTGTGGTTAAGCCCACAGGTCAGAACAGAAGTACAGGTTGTGTTCTGTGGCAACAATAGGACAAGAACCATTACTCTAAAAGATGATTCAGCTATACTTTGTGTTGTGTTTTCCTGTTATTGATAATAGAGGACTCTGGATAAAAACCTTGACAGTATAAATGAGCAGGGAATTTATTTATTTTCAATGGAAACACTTAGGCCTTTAAGTCACCTTGTTTAAGAACACAGTTACATATGCCACATGTTTTCACTAGGATTATAAAAGTCAGGAAATGTCCGACACTTAGACTAGCAATCCGAATGTTTAAAATAATATTAAGTATTGCAGACCACAGTATTAACATGCAGCAGTAAAACTGAATCTTTACAGCATGGCTAGATACATCTTCAGTCAACCTGAGTTCAAAGTTACGATGAACTCCTTAGAGATTGCAAAATAAAGACAAGAAAGGATGGATGATGAGAGAAGAAAGAAGAGAGAGGTTTGCAGCAGCTACAGGCAAAATTAAAGTGTGGCTAGTTCAATCCATTAAGTGGCATTTGCCACTTTGTGGGTGAGTCTTGTGAGGGAGCAGCACAACAACAGTGCAGTAAGCAAACCAGCTTTCCTGTGCTAGAACGGGCACATGGTTGGCTAATTTCAGCAGATTGTCTACTGATGCACACTGTTTCTCCTTCAAGGCTTCAGCAGTGTATGGCAAACACTGGTGCTTCTTTTACTTCAAAAGTCTTAATCTTTCAAAAATTCTATGCCGGATCTTCTATACCTGCCCTCTCAGGTTCATGCACCAGACCTTCTTCCATTTCCAGTCTGGAAAGTAACATAACATTGAAACACTACAGATGTGTTGCTTTTGCTCCCTCAAAATAAAATCATGAGCACAATGAAAATCACCAATGAATACGCACCAAGTTTTCCACAATGGTGACATAAACGCACAAGCAAAGCATTTCTTGTGTGTCTGCATGTCTGGCTGACTGGACAGACAGGCAGGACTAGATCTACCCAGTGAGAATACTGGGTGAACAAATATTTATTGAGAATTACTCAGCTGTGATACAGAAGGGGATTCATGGCATGGTGCATCTGGACTCTGCTCATTTTTTATGAGATAATTGCGCCACGGACTACCTCAAACACGGCGTGACTGAAGGATTTGCCTTTTAAATTTAAGAACATGGAACGGACAGGAATTAAATCCGTCATGCCTCTGTGTAGCACACAATGGAGGAAGAATATAAATAAACAGGCAACCAGAATGGTGCAATAAGAACAGGATTAATCCAAGTGTGATTAATTCAGTGTCAGATTAAAATTGATAGTGCCAGCTGTATCGGGTCCATTCTGCCACATTATTCTCGCCTGTCATTTTTTTTTTTTTGTCCATCTTCTTCCCATTTCCTTGGTGGATAAACCTGCAGGAGAGTTAATTGTCACATACATGGATTTAATCACATTGTCCACACTGTTTGGGGGCCTTGCCTTCAGCGATCCATGACTAATTGTTGTGGTAATTTTTCAATCATTAACAGCACCGCATATGCTGCGGACAAATCCCACGGCACCCACTAAAGCCCCGGCGGCCAGCGGCGCACACGCCTCCATCAAAGCCCCGCGCCCCGGCCGCCGCCCCCCTCGCCCACCGCCGGCTGCATCCCGCCCTCGGGGCGAGCTCGGCGCTGGTACTGCTGCCTTTAAGGAGGCAGCGCTGCCAAAGGGAGCGAGGGAGGGGAGGGGTGGGGGGCGAGGAAGGACATTAGAACTCCATCTGGGAGAGCTGGAGGGGCTCTCGCTGTGCGCCCGGCGCCCGCAGCTGCCGCCCCGCTCGCCCCAGAGCCGCCGCGGGTGCGCCGGTGGGACGGGAGCGGCCCCGGGGGAGCCCTCGGGCGGACGGAGGCACGGCTCTAATCACCTCGTCAGCCCGGCGAAGCCACTCGCCTTTCCCGTCTCCGGTAATCACACGCGTTTCATAAGGCACAAAAAGGCGAGCCAAAATCTCCCCTCCTGCTTCACAGCCAAGTAACAACCAGAACGTAACAAATCGCTGCACCAGCAGCCCTGCAGCAGCAGGAAGGATCAGTGCCACGGCGCTTCGGAGGGAGCCGCGAGGATTATTCAGAAGTGCCACTGCCTGTCCAAGCTACGTGAACCAAGTGACCCCAGCTCAGCTGGCAAAGAGCTCGTCTGGGGAATGAGGCGGCCGGCATTCCCAGTCACCTCCTGACTTCTTGTCCCCGGAGCAATTTACTCACTGACGGAGGTGTATGACACCCTCCAATGGTGTACGCCTGGGTCCCTGCAAAACACAGTATTGAGTTTGCAGCTTGGAATGGACCGATTGAACAATGTCATGTTCTCCTCTCCCTCACCACCCCGTTTCCAAACACATTAACATATTAAGCTGTTTTATGCGCCTGGGACGTCACACTTAGAGATGATGCATATCGCCATCCTCAAAGAAGGCTTGAATGGGGGCTGAGATTCTGCAGCATCTCTGCCTTGAAGAGATCACTTTAAAACAAGGTGGCATTTCAGCAATCACCCAGGTGGCTTTAGGAAACGCCGATAGAACGTTTAACTATTGAAAGCTACGGCAGCAGCAAGACTGACTATCGAAATATAAAAGCAGGCAAAGGAGAAAAAGAATAGAAAAAAAAGAAGGAGAAAAATAAGAACAGGAAAAACAAGACAGGATTAAACAAAGGCAGGACCCTCTTTGCTCCTTCGGAGTGGGGGAGAGAGAATTCCCAGCTACAGAGGGGAGTAAACAACAGCATCCTAGACTTGGCTTCTGATTGAAGCCATAAAGAAGCAAAGAGAGGGAAAAATCCCGTCCTTCCCACAAGTTTCTGACAGTCACAGCACCGGCACTCTTATGCAATCGTTACATAAGTTGTGACAGGACCGGCGCCTTCCCCACTCCCTGCCCAGGCGCAGGGCAGGCAGGGCACCCCCGCCTGTCCGCCACTGCATCACGCTCTGCTCTGCTCTGCTCGCCCCGGGGCTGCAGATGCGGGGTGATACACAAATACAGAATAATCCTTTGCACTTTTTATTCTTTTTGACATCTTTCTCCCACCATCCGTGACTTGCTTTCTGCAAGGGTGGGGGAACACTTAGTGGCGCACAACTGAAATAACCTTTCTTGCTTTTTTTCTCCCCCCTCCTTATCCCAGAGCATACTGCCCTCTCAAACCAAAGGAAAGGGTGACAACATGTAAATTGTTTCTTAATTAATTTCTGCACGAAGCAGTGTGGCTGCTGTTACCACACTGTATTGAGCCGGTGTCACTGACAGAAGAACCACATGAAGTTTATGGAACTGCCTATAGCCTACCAGAGATGACAAAAGATCCCAGCAATGGCAGATGGCATGTGAATCACTGCACAGGCAATTAGCAGCTAGCTGACGGATTTTGACGTGCTGGGGAGGACAGAGGGGGTTTTCTCTGCTCCTAGCAGTTCTCACCAGAGGGGATGGAAATAGGCATTAGTCTCACTTTGCCCCCACAGAGTCTTTGCAACCACTCTTGCTGGATTTGAGGCTGCTGTATTGCTAGGCACTTATAAGCACCCAGTGCAGAAAGATTTGCAGCAGCAATAAAAATGCTGTCTTTTTACCTTGATGAGATCAAGTCACAGCTGCTGCAAAGCAGAGTGTTTTAGGCAGAGTGAAAAAAAAACCCAAAACAAAAACACAAAAAACCCACCTATGCAGCAAAGGACCAGAGCCGCCAAGCCAAGTGCCGTGAAAACATTACAGTGCTGTAAACAGTGATTGAAAATGCATCAAAAACATCGAATGCTTCTAAGCTACAATGACAAATGTATTCTGGAACTGTTCAAGTTGGATACCTCTCAAAATGAATTTTTATGGTAGACAACGGTACTAAATTTTGATCAGAGAGCTAATGCAGAACCCTTCAGCATGAGCCTAGTCAGCATATATCTTTATCTTCAAGTCAGTAAAAAGAATAATATAAAAAGGTACTAGTAAAATAATGCCCAGCAAAGGTCTCCTCTGTGTGGCTGCAGTGCAGACCCTGGATAACACTGAAGCAGGACATTATTCTGAGTGCTCTGACTGACACTGCTGTGAGCAGCCTACTACCTTAAAAACCCAAAGTGACAACTTACATCAGTTTTTCTCACATTTTTCAGTTTGTTTGCTCATTAGTTGCCAGGTCAGTGCTAGTTTGTGAGCTCTGCAGTAGGGATTCTTTCTGTACTTTTTACTTGCTCAGTGCATGCTCAGGAACAGTAATCCCTTTTGGGGGGCTCCTTGCACTGATGCAATTAACAGCATTAAAAAGCCCCTCCAGCCTCACAGCACAGGTGCTCTGCCTCTGGAAACACAACATCTAAGTAACCCTTTTTGCTGGAGGAAAAGCTCTGCCAGCCATCATTGATACCTGGACTAAGCAAGGTTGTCCACTTAAGAAGGGCACCATATCAGCCTGTATTTTTCCATTCCAAACTGGGCATGCTGGTAGGGATTCAGAATAGGCTGGATGATGGTCCCTTGCAAAAAGACAAGATGCTGACAATAAGACTTTCATCAACATCTTGCCTCCACATCAGACAGCTCTTCCTATGACCTGCTCAGTTTTGCGCTTCCCAGGAGCCAGAGGCTGTGTCTGTTTTCCAAAGCCTGTGCTTCCAGTGTTGTGCCAGGGCTACAGCACACCATTCAGCACCTGCTTACAGCTACCACTGCCATCCATGCCACGGGTTGCCCACTCCTCACTAAAATCCAAGGCTGGGCCACTCTATTTCTACCAGCTAGAGATTTACTGGCTGTATTAGCTGACTTTCCAAGCTACTTTGCACTTGCTGACTGACTTCCATTGTTAGGTATGACAGCATTTTGCAATGCCTGATCAGCCTAAAGCAACAGTGAAAAGTCAATAGGTTATTATCTCCATTTCATACACAAGTAAATTGAAGAAGACTGTGAATCCAACAGAAATGTGAAGTTCAAGCAAATGCTACTGAATACTTTTAATATAGATATCATGCCTTTCATGCAGTTAACTATGCAAGTTTTGTAAAGAAAGCAAACACCAAATCAAATAAATCAATTTTCAGCTGTAAGCATGCCTGTGCTCTAATCTTATTAGAATAGAATAGAATCTTATCAGTGCAGAAAAAGTGCTTCATACCTTATGTACATGATTACTAATCACCAGGACAGAGACAAATGGTATATCACTATATGAAATTGCATACCATTCTGCAGATGGAACCAAGACTACAAATATATTTAGAATGTTTGAGAACTGATTTGAAGAGCTAGTAATTTTATCATATATCAGAACCTTCTACAACAGGAACAGATCTGAGGATCTGGCTGTTTTGGCATTTTGTCAGCTACTGAGACCAGAAGCTGTAATTATGCAATAATATGGCTGCAGGTCATGTTTCAGCAGCTGTAACTCAGGTAGTCAATGATCATCTCAACACACAAGGAATGACACCCCATGTACATCCTAATCTTGCCAAGTTTGACAGCACTTAATCATACAAACTAAAATGTAACACATGGAATTTGGGTGCCACTGAATTCCAGATAAATTGTTAACATGCAGTTTTGGAGGATTTTCCAAATCTTTTCCAAGGCATTAGTCCAAGTGCACCAAGCCAATCACATGTTACAGGAAAGGAAAACAAGCTTTATATGTTGTCATATAAAAAAAAGCCTTATGAATCTCAGGGAGATCTCACATTACATTGGAAAATACTTTACTGAGTATTTGTTTCGCTTCCTCCAGCTCAGAGCTTCTCAAGTTAAAAAAAAAAAAAAAGCCAAAAGAAAAACCAAGCACATGCAAGCTTTCTGAGCCAGAGATCAATGTTCAGAATTAATTGAAATGTTCAGAAATGGATGCTGTAATGAAAAAGCACCAAAAAAACCCGAAACACATGATGCAAAGAGTTACCTTCCAAGTGGAAGGTGACAAGGTAGCAGTAATGCTGCCCTTACTGAGGACAAACAACTGAGGAGGGCCAGCCTCTCTCTGAGTGGATTGTAAGGTGACATGGGACAAGTCACTAAATTGAGTTGTGTCACACTTTACCCTTCTGTAAAAGGTGCCTGATAATATAGCTTTTATAAAAACTATTAAGGCATGCTGCTGAGAATTGCTACATAGGAGCACTATTTTTATTATTGGCCAACAGAGGGCATCTAAGCAGGACAACAAAGATTGGCCACGTTTCTGTCGCTGAGAACAGGCAGAAGCAGTGTTTCTCTCCATTATGTTTTCCCCAAATGCCTTAAAAAGCAAACAAAACCCCAACGAAACAACCAACAACCACCAAAAAAAACCCCAATGAGTTCATCAAACAGAGGTTTCCAGCAGCTGCAGAAGACACACTGCTATTGTATCTATACATTCCTGCTTTCTCAAAGCTGTGGCTTCTGGAATACCTACAAGTGTTCCAAATCTGGCTTGGCAGTGAAATATCATGTTTTAAAGGTATTTGCATGATGACCAAGAGTAAGGTTTGAGGAGTTTTCAGTAAGGTAGGACTCTACTGCAGGAAGATTGCAGTCTAATAAGGCTAAGGGATTGTGGAAGAGGCATGCAAGGTCTTGGGAAAATATCTCTCTTCTAAGCCATTAGACTTTACAGCTTTAGCTTGAGGTTTTTCAGATGACATCACAAGAAAACGAACCCCCCTAAATTTCATTTAGAAAAAAGCACCCAAACAAAAAGATTGTGATTCCTCAAACATTTTCTCAGTTCCAGTTTCAGTTGCTACTGTGTCTTAAACTTCAGCTATCAAGAAACAGCTACTGCATCTTTCTTATTCCCCATTTTCACAAGTGCTCAATTTCTAATATTTATTCCTAACACTGCATTTTATTCCAATCCCACCCTTACCCTCAGAATGACTCCTTCTCATGCTTTTCACCTGTCCCAGAGCAAGGCTTTAGCTTGCAGACATGGAAAGCATGTCTGTACACTGGATTACCCAAACTAAAACTGTCATGCTACAAGAATGGTTGAGCAAGAAAATCAAAGTCAATGGACCAGGTCACAGCCATCAAGAAAGGCCTTCAATCACCTGTCAAACACCTTTACTGTTCAAGGCATAAGCCCAGAGCCAGGAGTAAAGCAATGCCTGAAAGAAATCATAGCCCTCAAAATTCAGTGTCTTGCATAAGACTTGCAAAAGTACTGGAGAACAGAGCTGATGAACTCATTCAGGCATCTCCCCTGCTGTCAAACTTCCTTGACACAGTTTCCTCAGCTGTGGTTTGAAAATTTTCTTGGGGTTGTCCTTCAGATGGCAGCATACTTGCTGCAATTACTCTCTTCTGCTATGAAGCCTTTTGGGTGTCTCCAGGGAGCCTGGAAGGCCTTCCAGCTCTGTATTCCACAAATGTGTGGAACACATAAAAGAAATTACAGATTCAGTGTCCCTTAGTTCACCTTCCTTAAACTCCGCCTGTGAATTGTATCGTCACAGAGCTTTTCCCTAACTTGAGGTGTATGCATTTTTCTTCAAGCCTCATGAGAACAGGAATAATGAAAGGGAGATGGGAGTAAAGCAGCAGAAAGGTCACGGTAGGAGAACTCTAGCTTTTCAAATTTGAGCCTTTCAAGGAAAGAGTTGCTGATTTTCTCTTCCTGCAGAGTATCATAAGGCAGCAAGGTCATTGTAGAGGAACACTAGCTTTTTAAAAATTGAGCCTTTCAAGGAAGGAATTAATGATCTTCTCTTACTGCTGAGTATCACACCTGCAGGTGTCGTAGAAAGAAGACAGGAGGCTGTTGAAAATAAGTGAAGGATGTGCTTTTTTATGATTGCAACTGTGCTTCTAACTCTAAGAATTATCATATTGATTTAATCTACAAAAAACAATGCCATCATGATCTCAAACTCTGGGCATGTCTTTTGTTAGTGGCTGCTGTTGCTTCCCTTCCTCTGAAGACCCAATGGTCAATTTAATGAAGAACACCAGAATGGGACAGGGCTCTGAGGGTTGTTAAATTTTTTTATTTAATTATTGATTCAGGGAGAAGAGGCAAGATTGTGAGAGCATTTTCTGTTCAACATCAGAGCAGCCACAGAGGTCTACAGGAAACGACCGGTACTACTTCTGCAAGTGCTCCTACACTTGGTGTAAGATGACCCAAATTTCCATCTATCTCATCTTCTAATTGCACTCCCTCTTGTTTTTAAATAATATTTCCTTCGAAGTATCTGGTCAAAAACTCCAGGGCAACACCAGTGTTTATGAAAGTTGTATGACATAAGAATTATAAAAAAAACCAAACCTGCCATCAGTCATGTGAATGTCCATTGATGATCTTGCACACTTCCCTACTCTCCCCCTTCCTGATTGTAAGATTTAGTGCTTCTGTGACAGCCACAAAGATGACAAACACAGAACTACTGATGGGGCACCACAAAAATCACTCTATTTTCTATTCACTGAATTACAGTCATACATATTGAGTGCTTCTTTCTTTCCACCCCAGGATATACAGGCTTGCTTCTACTAAGATCATTTTGTATTGACTAACTGCATAGAAACAGAAACAGCACAATTTATACTTTTTTTTGAGCTAGAAACCAGTCTGCTCAGCATCACATGCTGCCAAACCAAAAGAGCAGATTGTTCCAAGTCCCTAGGACAGCAGCTCATAGGGTCACATTTACAGCAATGCAAATAGTCACCAGTGCATCACTCTCATCACCTGGATACTATTATAAAACCATATACATGGCACAGAACAACTTAGGGTATCTACTTAGGATGCTACAACATTTTTCTAATGTTTGCTTACAGCTCCTCCAATCAGCCATATGCAGAATGTAGCAAGTGCTGGTGCACAGTCTGCTCCACTTCACTAGTGGTGTGAAAGCTGAGAGCAACGTAGCCACACTAACTTTTGTTTAAAATTAGTGTACAATTAAGTGCATCTTCATACAGCTTAAATGAGCTCCAGCTTCCTTTTCTGGAGCAGCTCTAGTAAATTCCTATTTTCTATGTTCCTATTGGTGATGTGCCTATGATGTGCAAAAGTTGCAATCCAGTTATTATACCTCCTCTGAACATGGCCAGAATTTCAGGCTGTGAGGAACCAGACAAATAAAGAAGTAACCATGAGAGGGGCACAGGACAATTCTGCAAGCAGAGAACCCTAGAGAAAATAAACTCTCCTGTATAATATGAACTGCCACCTCTTATGAAATAAAAATAGCAGCAGCAAGTGGCAATACAAGTAGTGTACAGTTTTCCTTTCTAAGGTCACCAGCTTTTATTTAGTAAGACTGTAAAGCAATTTAGCAATTAAAAAAGTGAGTAATTCTGCTTTTGTCTTGATTGTGATATGATGGGTTCTAATACAGTAGCAGAGATATCCTGGCAATTATAGTTTTTGCTGTGCACAATGGAGTAATATTGTATTAAGACTGCATTTCCCTGAGACGCAAAAAAGGAGTCCCAGTCAGGAGTTTATCTTTGACTGTCACTTTTGAAACATGCTAAGCAAGTCTGAACTAATATGAGAAAAGGAATTCTCCTCATTGTACTTTTTCTTTTGGAATAATTCATTAGCTAAATACTTTTCAGCCAGTACAGTCAAAGCCCTAGCTGGAGTCTCTTGCCTTATTTAAATAGATCCTACTAACTTTTCTTCTGTTATAATCCCCACTGCTATTTCATGTCAATCACTGTTCTAAAAGAAACTCAGTAAATCCACTTTAATTTTTTTTTAAGCAGAAAAAGCTCTGAATTACCACGTCGGTGACAATCGCTGTCATTAGAATAAAGAAAGCTGCTACTTTTGAATGAGCGACTCAAACTTCAGGGCTGGAAAACACATTCTTTTGTTACTTTTTCATGTGTCCCCACAATTTTAAGATAAAGTAGAAATAAAAGTCATTGCAGGGTGAGGAGTTGAACAGCTCTAAAACTGCAGCCACCAGTTTATGGGCTTTTTATCAGCATCTTTTTTTTTACTTTTTTTTTTTTCTTTATAAAGCCAACATTTTCACCAAGAGAATATAGAACTTGCCTAAATTTTCAAATATTCAGCTAAAGTTTTTAAATAATCCAAATGACCTCAAAAGCAAGGAAACAAGCAAGCACTTTCCCCCCCCTCACTCTCCACCTGGCCAAAAAAGAAAATAGGCACAAGATGACTTCCATGATTACCTACTAAATTTCATTTTTTGTTACATACAAAAGTTTCCTTGGACTCTGCCATGGTATTTAGGATCAAACTTATTACAGATGCTCGCTGCATAGTCATCAGAATACATAATTTTTGACATCCATTCTGTTCAGTTAAAAATATATACTGCTTTAATATCTATCTATTAATAATCTGTAAAGTTATTTACATGAAGGAAAAGTCTTAATAAAGGCTGATTCATTTCATGTACACCAGCAAATCTTGCCCCAAACTAGCTGATACACTGCCTGGAAGAGGCTGTCTCCTCTCTGTAGCTGTGCTGCAGTTGCCTTCCAGCAGCATGGAAGTGTCAAACCTGGTCTAGATTCTTTCCTTCCTTCTGGAAAAATGTTTTTCCTTCATGACATCATCACTTCCTTCTGAACACCTTTTTATTCACGTGCTGTAGGTTTTATCCTATCTCCTGCTTGTAGACACTGCCTCTTTATGAATGCTGAACAGGAAGGTAAATCTGTGTCTGAGGATGAAGCCCAAGCGAAACTGAAGCTAAGATAGTCTTTGTAATAGAAGCAGAAATGGCACCAGTGGGGCTGACATATATTTCCACAAAGCTAGAGTTTATAACACCATGCAAGGCTCTTCTGTTGGCAGGCAGTAATGACAGAGAAGCAGTGGCCCAGCCCTGGCTCTTGAGCTGTTCTGTGTTTGCTCACACGCGATTCAAACAGCGGTCCCAGCCAAGGCTCGCCCGCGCGGTCAGCAGCAGATCAGTGTGCCCTGGCACACGGGCAGCTGGGCCATCCAATCTGCTCAGACTGCTGCAGGATGAGCCACGAGAGCCTGGTGCCACTGGCTCAGCCTGGACTGCTGCCACAGCCAGGCTGTCATCACTAGAAAGCTGCCGCTCTCTCTCAGCTATGCGACATGCTTGGGTCTTCCCTTCTCCACCCTCTGTCCTGTAAAAAATGAGCCTCACAGCTCATCACTCTGATGAATGGCAAGGAGTTCAGAAGGCTGACCACCCACACACAATGGTTTGCAATTTTCTTAGTACATCTGCAGAGCAGAGAGGGGGAAGAGATGCACATTCAGCTCCAGCAGGAGACCTACATTCATCCACTCCTCTCACCAACTACAAACCTCAAAGACAAGAAGTGAGGCACAACAGAAATATCCTAACTAACGCTTCCCCCTCCAGAAATGAGAAATCAAGTTTGCATTTGCAATCTAGAAAAGAAAAATAATTCCTAAAATGCTTGATCTAATATCTGCTGAACTAAATCTGTCTCAACTGAGCTTTGTGTATCAGAGTCAGAAACATGCCTGTAAAATCTCTTCTCCAGCCTCAGCTGGGTAGTTCCTGATAAATGTCCTGGGAACAGCAAAAATGAATATTGCAGCGCAACAAAAACACCCAGAGGGTATCCCAGCCTGATGAGGAATTATATTAGGCTCATTGAACCAACTCCTGGCTGATTAAAAACATTCAGCATTCACCATGTAACAGTGTAGTAATTCAATAGTATTATTTAGATGTATTTTCATTTGCATAAATAAAGCCAAGGGAAACACCATTTCAGTGCCATAAATTGTTGCTCTTCAAGGTTTCTGAGACTACCACTTTCTTTTACTTGGGAGCTGCTTAATAAACCACATTCATCATTATTTAGTCTTCTCTTGTGTGTGGTGCTCTAGTCCTCCTGCAGGATCCCAAGGAGACAAATCATAGTGAATTACTAAACCTTTAATTTACTTTTGATTAAAAAAACTTAAGGGAAGGAGAAGCAATATATACACATGGGCAAACTGCTTCAAAAGCAACAGAAACTTTGGAAGGTGCAACTGCCTATCTCTTTTTTCTTTCCTAGATTTCAAATTGACTAAAAGAGGCCTTACATAATCTGAGGGGAGCTCTCATTCACTTAATGGAAAGATGTGCCAGTCAGTCAAATGAACACTTGCCAATTTCAAAGTTTGTGTTAGACTGAGCTAACCCTTTGTCATATACATTTTTATGCAGGAGAAAATGAAGCATGAAAACAACATATTTTCTTAACTTATGAAGTTAAGGAACTTATATTCCAACTAAAAATGTAATCTTGCACTATGAAAGGGAAATTACCCTCTAAATCTACTGGCATTACTACTCTTAACACTAAGGTAGAAAAATCATAAAAAGCCACAAACTTAAATGGCCATCCAAGATTTATAATAACTACTTACTTCCAAGAATCAATCCTATACCTTTTCTTCCACAAGATATCCCTGTAAACAAATAACACATTTCCCAAGAATAGGTATAATAGAATTGTCGTAAAATGGAATACTGTATTTGTTCAAAATATACAAACACTACAGACTGGATGCAAGCTCATATTAATTCTTTTGGAGAATCCCAACTTTAACACAGATAATGAATCTGTCAAAGGCAATAAAATCAGAGAATGCAACATTTCAAAAATTTTATGGGCTCCTTCTGTATGAAAAACTTGATGAAAAAACAGCTTTAAAAATAGAGTTGTAAATGAAGCAGAAGACAAGGGGCAAATAATCTTGACAAGGAAAAGGGAAGGGAAGGAAAGATTTAACTTTATAACACAACACACACATCAGACCTGGTGGTGTAGCCAGAGATAAATTCTGTAAACAGAAACAAATAGCAAGTAAAATAATGCACTCTTTGACTGACAGAAGCATCACCTCTATATAACTCATTTCTGTGTTTTGGATTACTTATCAAGGCAAGGCTTGAACTTCCTTCCAGTCAGTTCAAAGGAAACCAAAAAAAAATCAAACCAAAAAAGCAATCTTCATACAGACACAAAAAAAAAATTTCTTCAATTTCTTTGAGTAGAAAGGAGTTAGAAGAAATAGCTTTTCTATGTAAGAGTCATCCTAATTTTAAACTTGAACCTCTAAAGTCCTAAGAGTCCAGATCTAATCCTGCCAAAATTTAAATCACAAGCTATGGTTCAGCTCATGTGTAACTATGTAGTAGTGCTGTATCTACTCCCTTTGCAGGACTGGGATGCTTAGCAAACCACCAGTTACATTTGCAGTTACAAAGGATAGTCTGAAGATGCTAAGAAAGTGGCCAATATTTCTGCTGTCACCTGCTATGGATGATTCCTTTACAGTCAAGGGATGTGGTAGTCAACTAAGAACACCTAATTGCCACTCCACACCCCTCAACTTACATGACCGGGCATTTATATGAACTATTTAAAAGTCAAGTACATGTTTTTCTGGCAGACACCCATGTGACTACAATCAGCTCCTATCCTTGTACAGGCAGGATGGATCACCACAGATTTTCAGGGAAAATCAGGTCTTCCACCCTATTACTTATTCCCTTTTAAATTGATCAGCATTTTCTTAGGTACACACATCTCTGGATGTGCCACATACATATATTTGTGGGTATCTGTATGGCATCTGAAGAACAGAGAGAAAAATTCAGTCACATCTTTCTCTAAAAGTCCACAACTCCACACCAGCTCCAAGTCTGACTGAGCAATGCAAAATTTCAGTGGCTGCCAGCTCAACAGAAGGTCTCTCAACTTAGCCAGATGTGACAATCAGTTTTTCTGATTTACACGGGGAAGAAGGGAGGATGGAAAACCACACACCAAAATAAAAACAGGCCAAATATGCCTCACTCTATATTTAATTGGTCATCAATTTGTTTTATTTGTCTCATTCTGTATTTATTTTTATGCATATATATACATATGTATGTATGTATGTATGTATGTATGTATGTATGTATGTATGTGCAAATGGCAAACCATTAGGATTCTTGGAGACAAAAGTGACCCAGGAGCTAAGATACAAAGCTTGGATTCAACAGTTTCTTCAACAGGCAATAGTAAAACTCAGATGCTTCCTAATTTCCCATTAATTTATTTTCATCTGAGTGAGACTTTGTATCTTCATGGGATATTCACTTTACCTTCAGGTACCTGCCTAAATTGGGAGATTCTGCTCCCCCTGCAGTCAGGCATAGAAAGAGGCCGCCCAGCAGACTGATCCAAAAAGCTCCACACACTCAAAACACACTGAAGACTGCTGTTCTCTGTTGAGCTGGAAGGGCTGTAGGAGAGCTCCCTTTACCTCAGGCAGCTGCACTCTTTGTCTGCAGTGTGCACGAGCGTCAGCCTCCGGTGCACTTCAGTTCCAGCCCGCACGCGAGGAATGGTGACACTCGGCTACCTCAGAGTGGTCTCGGGGGAGCAAGCCCAGGAAGGGCTGGGAGAGTCAAGATCCTACAGTGGTGTGGTTGTACAGGAGACAGACAGAGACCTACAATGACCCCTGAGAGATTTGGGATGCGGAGCTGTGAAGCTTACGCTCCAGATTTAAATTGCTTTGGGTGCTCCTCTGGGAAGAATCAGACCATCCAACAGTTTTACCTCATGTTCTTGGGAGATCCCAGATGCTCAATACACCAATACCTCTGTAACTTTAATTTCACCTTGAAGGGTTTCACACATGTATTTTAAATGCATTATATTTACCCTTCTACACTACATCCATATAGACACATACAGCATTAACTATTTCAAGGTCCCCACAGAGAGCTGTTAGCAGAGACAGAACATGGGCCAGCACACAATTGAAGCCACATGCACCATCTGCTCAAACATTTTAATGTAATTTACCAGGCAAGAGCTGAGCAGGGAAAAAAAACGATGGATGAAAGATATTAGATTTCCCCTTCTCCAAAATACCTCCTGCTGCTTGATATATTATCCTAACTCACCCATAACTAATATTTCATTTAAGAACATATTCAAAATTAAAAAAAAAAAAAAGTCCCATGCCTGCAAGGTAACATTGACATAATTCTTCTGTTAACTGCTAACCTGCTGCCCTGGAGAAGTGTCCAAACTGATAATCCTATTGCCAAAACCAAAAAGGAGTGGAAACGTTAAGAACTTAAAAGTTGTTACTTCCACTCAAATAGCAATTTCAATGAACTTCAATAAATGAGTAAAGAAAGAGAATGATTTATTTGCTGCAGCATTGAAGCCAAACAAGTTCTACATGTTGAGATTTTTATTTGGCTGAAGGTGGCAGCCCTGGGCCTAGTACTATTTGAATTTTGGGAATAAGTCCCGTAACTGATCTGTAAAAGGGATTCCAAATGGCAAAAACTTATATTTCAGGAATCAGGTTTCATGACAAACAACCTTCCACCTTTTAAAACAAAAGCAATGACTTGAAGAACTTTTGACAAACTCCTTTTCTCATGTTGAACAGTATTCACAAAGATTTTTAGAGAAGGTTAGAAATTTTTCCTTTATTAGAAATACTCATAAAATTAACAAGAAACTAGGACAACTACCTTTGCTATAAATTCAGCTGATATTTTCTCTTCCAAACCCCTACACCATTCCCTACTCCTTTTAAGCTGACAATTAAAAAAAGAAAAATAAATAAAATCAGTTTCATAAGACTGTAAATATCACTGCTAATTTCTGATGTGAAAGATAGAAAAATCTGCATACAGAAGGGAAGTTCTACCAATTTAACTTACTGGTAGCCTAAATACAGCAGCCTTCACGATTCATAATTTTAGGAAATGAGACCTCAACCTGAGCTGCCCCCCAGAGCTGAATGTCTGGCTGTGTGCCAGGATGCTTCAACCATCAGCTAGCAATCAAAAGCCATCATCTGCAGCAGTTATCATACCAAAACCTCCCCTTCTTTTTCAACTCAAGGCTCATTAAAGGTCAACACAGCAAAATTAATATTAAGAATTATCAGAAAAGGAAAAAAGAAGCCTGGAGAAGATGCAGGCAAGAGTGAGCATGACTCAGAACATATGGATAGGCTCCCACATAGGGAGGGACTATCTGACCAGCACTCTTTGGCTTGGAAAAAAGTCAATGACAAGAGTTACAACTGAGATCTAAACAAATACTGAGTGGCTTAAACAAGGAAAAAGAAAGACAGACTCACTAATTCTTCTAGCACGACAGAAGAGCTCAAGAAAGAAGTGATTCCTCATGCAAGTTAGACAATTTAAGACATTGCAAAGAGTAAAGGTTTACTGTGACTCAAACATTTCAACAAATGAATGGAAGAAAATTCCACAATGACTTTTCAGCTCAGGAAACACACAGCTGCAGGAGCGTATCAGAGAAGGATCAGTGAATTAATCTGATTCATACCTGAGATACCTTACATAAACATTCAGGCCAACTACTCCACACATACAAGGTGATTTTTTTTCCTTTAAAATCTGTCACTTCTGCCTTAGTGGAAAATCAACATGCCCACTAGCAGCCTTGGTGTGCTAGTCAGGAACCCCCAGGAGCTTTTGGGGGATTGTTCTGTGTATCCAAAGCAAGAACTGTGGAGGTACTCCAGTGAGAAACTTGCTAAGGAAAATCGTTTGTAGCAGGAAATTTCCCTCCAGAAGAATATGGAATTCTGCTTGGGACACTTGGGTGTGCCTGTGCACAGGTGAGAACTGCCCACTCATCTGTAGGCACTGGTTTGGGAAGTTCTCATGATACAGCAATGCCCTGGACTTGAGGTCAGACCACCCTTACATTATTGTATTGTATACTTCAGGAGTTAAAACCATCATGAGATGTCTTACAAAAAAATTTACAGAATTCTCTTGTTTTTGTTGTTTGTTTGTGAATTTGGGTTTGTTTGCGGAGGGAGAGGAGTGTTTGTTTGGGTTTGGTTTTATTTTTAAATTATTTAGTTTATAGTCTCATGGTTTTGAGGTAAACTTTAGTTCAATTTACTTGTTTCCGTCCTCAGCTAACACATTCTGCAACATTGAGCACTGAGAACATTGCCATTGATTTCCATCAGCAAAGGATCACACCCTAACTCCTTCCAATTTCACAGTTACTAAGCAACACTAAGTGATCACAGCCTGTGAGCAAGCAACGTCCTGTATTCAAAGGTTCGAACTGTAGAACTCCACACAGACTTGGAACTTCGGCACCTACCAATGAACACCAGGATTTGCAAATCTTAGATAACAAACTCTTGAAGTACAGAAATACATACCTTGGGTGCTGTTAATTGAAATTAGCTCTGCTGAACCACAAAATTACCTTCTATACTCATCATGGACCTAAAACTGAGAGTACTTTCTACTATACTGCAAAGTGCTGATATTTCCCATTATTAACCAGAATAAAACCTCTTTTCTTTATATCAAAGTTCATACATAGCCCTCCTATTAAAGTTATGTATTCAGGCATGAAGATAAAAAAGAAAGCACACAAAACCAGGAAATTAAACAGTACAATAAATTAGATTTTATACTTCTTACTGAATCCTGAGTACCAAATGATCTTCTGTGTTCACACTATACACCAAATACTTGCTCTAGCTTAGCACCATCAGCCTTAGGGTAACATGCAATGTCATTCCTAACAATTCAGTGCATCTTTGGAGTACTGCTTTTTTTTTAATGATTACATAAAAAAACTGTAATTGGATTTATGTTTTTTCTTTTAAAATAGTATCACTGTTAGAAATACTATTACAGTCAGAAAATGGTAAATAACACTGTAGTCTTCTTTTTTTTGTTGTTGTTGTAGGAGACTTTGGTGAATGCAATTAACTTTTAAAAAATAATCAACAGCTAAATTCTTTTTATTTGCAGCCTTTACTAAATTGTACTTGCTCATCTACACACCAATACAACAGAAACCTTGCTTGCAGCTAACATGGAAAATCTGAACAGTCCAGAAGACTGGATCCATTACCCAGTGAATGACTAAGAATAAGGCTGGTTGTCCTCCCTTGGAAAATCCTGATCTGGTCTAACATTTAAAAAATGTGAAATTTCAAGGGTGAGAAAGTGCTGTGGAAGCCCACGCATGAGA
>VZRX01021461.1:0-58070 GCA_013398075.1 Notiomystis cincta | reverse complement strand
AAACAAGGGGGGGGGGGGGGGGGGGAAAGACAGGTCAGTGATACAACCTTTCTGCAGAGATCCTGCAGAGACCTTCAATCTATCATCAACCTGAGCTAGTAAACTCCCAGAGAAGCACTGCAGAAGCACAGCTTCCAAGTCCAGGACTTCAGGCACAAGCTAGTTTATGCACAATTAACATGCACAGCAGACTAATCTACAATCCAAACAACCTGCCTATGAAAAACAGTTCACTGTACAACAATGCAACACTTCAGTCCCTTACTGCAGCTGTGGTCATGCTATCCTGCTAGAAAAGATGTGCAACTTCACTACAATATTCTGCTGACAGCACAGGCTGTAAAGAATCACTGACGTAAAGTATAAAGGGAGTGAAATTTTTGCTTTTAACACAATGTGGGACCTTATGAAATAGCAATAGAAAGGAAAAACACAGAAATTTTCCAAGAGCAACACATTTAAATACATTTTTAATTTTAAATTAACATGCAAAGGAGTCAAGATACACAAAGTAATCAAGAGTATTGTGTAAAGTGAAGAGTAAAATGCTAGTTAAGAGATGACAGCTATTAAAAGACAAATTTATTTATGTGTGCCCCAAGACAGTTGCAGTGCACCAATCTCATATACCTTAGGCCAAACATGAACGTTGGTCTTCGAATACTTTGAATTCCAGTATTTCCATGATGAGCGGGGAGGGGAAATACACACATATATACACATACACATATCTATAATTAAATTTAATTCAATAACTCTATCTTGTGCTTGTATTTCAGGAAAAATACTGGGGGTATAGAAGTAGAAAATCCCTACAGTAAGAAGGTGGCATCTACTTTTAGTTTGTACATTTAAAATAATTTATGAATATATTTTAATGTCTTTCTAGCTACTGTGTGGACTGTAGAAGAACTAGTAATAGCCAGAATGCTGAGGCTTAAAGTGCAGCATCTGTCAACAGTTAGAGAAAGATGTCACTGCAGTCTGAGATACCACTAATAACTCCTAGAAATTGCCCACTTTAAACATCCTCAGCATCTGAGGTTGATCTAAATATATCATTCTTACTGTTACTCACTTTCATCCTAATTTTGTATGTTTCAAAAGGTCATCGTTAAGTAATATACACCTACAAGAAGCTCTGAGCTGAAGAACTTAAAAATTTTTGTCCAGGTGGAATAGAACAATAAATGGTAAAAGTTTTGCCTGCTATAAGTCAACTTTAGAAAATCAGAAAAATATTAAAGCAGTCATATATAGAACTTGGTATCATTATCAATCCACTCTTGGAACTACTGCTCTAAGTGCAGTAAACATCTTGAAAGACTTTAGAGGCAAGATACCTCATGCATTCTAATACCACCCAGTATTTCCTCAATAGAAAAATGAATCAGCTCAGAAGAGCAGCCTCCTTGCCAGGAAATAACATTAATACAGCAATTTTGACTCAGGCCATATAAATTCAGTTCCTGAAACTGAAAGCAGGTATTTCTGAGGAGAGAATACTTCATTTGTATACACATTCATAACCCGTCCTCATTCCACTGTAAGTACCAAAAAACAATTATTTCTCAGCTTGATGTGAACTTAGCAAACATGGTGTGCCCTCAGCTGGAAGGTTTAATTTGTCTGCCCACGGGAGCGGCTCTCGGCGCTTTGTGCGCACGCAGGGCAGCGGCACACGGACGCACGCAGCCCCTCCGTGCCCCTGCCCACCCCCAGGCCGCTGGTGCGGGATCTGAACACGGCCCAGCTGCACCCAAGCTCTCACACACCCCAGGTGCGACGCTGCACCCACGCTCCATCCCTCCAGGGACACGGGAGGCCCACGAGGATGAAGCAGAGGGGTCCTGCACAGCTTTGTGCCGGAGCCGGACCTGCCTCTCCTCGCACACCCACACTGACAGGCCTCTAGCACACAGCTTCCACCACACCACTGCTTGAGGCTGAGTCTCCACACATCCCCACCTGTACTCGTGCCCCCTTACCTTACCCTGACACTCTGCACACCAAACCATTTTCACTAAAACCTGCTGAGTCAACACAGTGTTGGTGCACCAGTATTGAGGAAAACCCAGAGAGGAGTTGCAGCCTCTTGGAAACCCCATGTGGCCGTTTCTGTATTACCAGCTGCCAACACAACCTCTAAGCTTCCTCTCTGTGTTATGCACCAAAATGTTTTCAAAAGCCCAAATGACTACAGCCATGAGCAGTGTGGGGGAAAAGGTGCAAAACCTACCATCACCAAAGATGTGAGTCATGAGCCTTGTGAGCACTTGCTTCAGGTTGAACTCCACCAGCCTCACTGCCTCCATGGTGTGGCACTCCTGCTTGTGTGCAGTGCGATGGCCTTGCTCAAACAGCTGTAAACCCTCACCATCCTTAATGCTGGAGAATAGCTAGAACAAAATCAAAAAAACACCAGTGTTTTGCATCAGTGACCTTCTAAACGAAAATAAAGAATGAAGTTTCATTGATTTAAGTGGGAATCTTACCTGTGAAGTCTGCACTGTGAAAAACAAACATAAAGAATGTAACTTTATACAAATTCTGTTCACTAAATGCAGAGATGAATCATCATAAGAACAATACTCAAATAATTATATCTGGTTTATTTCTGTACTATATCTTCAAATAATATGATTAGCTACGGGAAAATAATAATTTGCAAAACAAGCATCTCTCTTTTTCTGATTCAGTTACTTTGAAAGTTATCATGCAGAACAAAGTATTACTGTACAGTGTATGTAAATTACACCCCGAAAACTACAAAACACGATGAACACAATGGCATTTATCAGAACTTCAACTTTTTTAGTACTTGGATGATGCAAAAGAAATACCAAAACATCAAAAAAGAGACAAAAACAAAAAACAAAACCACAAAACCAAACAAAAATCAAAAAAGCCAAACCAGCCCAACTCCAAACAGAACAAAAACCAAACAAACAAAAAACAAAACAAAACAAAAAAAAACACAAAAACCCCCCAAACAATCAAAGAACAAAAACCAGCAACAAAACAAACAAACAAAACCAAACCAAAACAACAACAACGACAACAAAAAAAACAAAACAACAAAAAAACCCAAACAAAACAAACCCTGGAAGTTTAATGATACTTAAGCTGCTTACAGATGATTCATCTTAGGTACAGTTTATTCATCTAAGGACTACCATTTTCCTGCATATTCCCACGCACAGCATCCTTTTTGTGAACAGGAATTTTGTCTGTGGGGCATTTAAGGATTCATGATCTTATGTGGGGGTTTCCAGCCAAAGCACAAGGGCAGCTGTTCTGGGATGTGGCAGCCTTGCTCTTCATCCAGACATTGTTCCCCACCACATCTGCTGCAAGTTGAAGATTCCTGTTTCCTACATATCCCCATATGTTTCTGGCCAGGTGATCCTGGCCAGATACATACCAGAAATCTATATCCTCTCAGAGAGACCAATAAAACACGCTCATTAAACAACATTGTTGGAGGCTCTGGGTCTTGAGGAGACAAGCAGGAGGTTTTACACACTAAAGAGTATTTTTGTTGGAAATCCTTACAGCTGTACAAAGCCCCCATATCTTGGATGAAGTCTGGAGAGCGGGGAAAGCCAATTGTGAAAGTGTTTCTAGTGCCCTTTCCTACCCCTCCTCCTCTACTTTCCCATAGTCAATCAAGCACACACAGAGGGAAAAAACATGCACTGAGATTTTCTTCCCATTAAGCCTCCCAGCATAAATAGCTCTTACTCAGGAGATGCCACGAACAGTGTATAACCTTAAGAACTCATGAATGCCCATAGAAGTTGTTTTAACTGCAGTTTGATGCCTGCAGAGCACTAAGCGCTCTAAACAAAAAGTTCAAGTGAATCTCTGGTAGTCCACAAATGCTAGATACAATTAATTAGGACTAGTTTCTAGCACATTTCCTACAGACACAATGAATGAAGAGTCTGAGTTTAGACAGCATGCAAACTAGCACCACAGTGGATTGAAGGAATACCAAAAAAATCCAGTAGCATTTAACATTTTATTGCTAGCCACAAGTAGACTGCTGTCAGGCTGAGAAAACACCTCTCCCATTAATCTCCTTAGTGTGCTGCAGAAAACACTAAATTAAAAAGGGAAAATATAAATACCAAATGATTCTCCACCAGTCTAACAAAGATGCCTTTACTAACCAAAAGGCAGCAGCTTGACAAACAATGTATCAGACTTTTAAATAACAGGTTCTTTATTCAAGTGCTCATCTGAAAGATTAAGCCCCCTTCTTCTTACTGATATTATTCCTACCTTGACTGGAACAAGAAGATAATACCCACCCTATAACTAATTTGCTGTCAGCAAGGCAGATCAGTTGTCCAGCACGTGATTTGGAAAGCCAGGAGAATTCAGAGAGGCCAGCATCAGCCTAGGGAGGATAATTGTCTTAGGCACACCAGGCGGCCAGTGGAGAGACACAGGCTCCCTCACAGAGGAACACGGAGTGGCTAAATTAGGCTCCTGCTCTGAACTACCCTATACAGGTAGCTATTTTTTCTACTGACTGACTGACTCACTCACTCACTCACTAAGCCAGAAACACCCTTCAGGCAACAGAGAAGTTCCCTCTTTGGACCAGAATACACTGTATTTACACATTAGAAGGTACATTTGTTATTTTACCTATCAGCAGTATTTTAGGACATGAAACTCTTTTCTTCCTTTTCCCCTTCACTCCTCCCTTCAGTTTAAGACTGGCTCCTCAGACCACTTGCAAAGAACAGCCAGTCTGGACACTAGCTTTTAAAATACAGCATACGTATCAACAAGTACATAGAAACACTTTTTCTTACTGTTGTATTATTCCTGAAATGTTTATATCACAATTGCAGTCTTAAGCAGAATTCTATTTCAGTGGTTTATATCAGATGTGGAAACAAAATACGTACAAGAACCATTAAATACATTGAATCATAATCCAGCCCTGTAACCTGCCTGACTCCTCATCCTGACAAACCATCAGGAGATGCACCATCTCCCTCTCCAAGCCAGGACAAGTATCTATGCAGCAGTGTAGTGAATCAGGCTGGGAGATGGGTCTGGATGGGCAGTAACCCAGGAAAAGGGAAGAAACCCAAGAAAAGGGAAGAAACTGAGGGATGTGAAAATGGTCGAGTTCAGCTTAGTAATCAAATATCAGCACACTAGCAGCACCAAGAGATGAGCTGGCACGTGGAACAGGGCTGGGCCACTTTGGGCACAGACTGACTCTAGTCCAGTTCAGACAGGCTCTGAAAACAACCATAGAGAAGTCCCTGAAACAGGCAAGACAACAGCCAGGCACCAAGAAGCACTTTGGTATTCTCCACAGAGGCTCCATCAGCTGTAGATGGGATTCTACTGAGAAAAAAAGAGATGCCTTACAGTTGTATTAATATTTATTCCCAACTTTCCATTCACTGACATTGCTATGTCAATACGAGCAGCTTTAAACTGATACACCAATTTCACTATTACAACTGTGATTGAGCTGTGCTAAGTACTTGTCTTGGATTAGAAACACTTCAACATTTCTGTATACATAAAGCCAGGAAAGTCAAAGCTTGAATAAAATGAAGAATCACCTACAGTCACTTCTTTTTGATGTCAATTTTTCTCAAGTATGTATCTGAGCAAATGGAGACAAAAAACCCCCCCTAACAGTCTTGCAATAAAACACTGACACATCCAGGACGACATTTTCACATACACTCATTCCTTCAGTGCAGACTAAAACAGCATGCACTCTTATTGTACTGAATATGATCAGTCACCACTACAACCAGGAAAGAAATTTCCTGTAGCCATAAATCGAGTACCTACGTGTCTGTCTGGTGTAAGGACAAGAAGCTTTTTCTTTGAGTGCAGGTGTGCAAAACACTGAGTATTGTATCACCATGCAGAAGTCAAAAAATTTAACACTTACCAGGATTTATCATCCTATCTGACTGATGCTGCTTTATGAAGGAGAAGGCAGAAAGGACTTGAAGTGACCTAACCATGTGGCATGGTTTGCTCACAGTTTAGCTCATAATAAAAATAAATGAAAATTTGATAACATGTAATTGCAAGAAGACATTGAGTTTTAACTGGACAAGTACAAATGGAGCTATGGTCCTTCAAAAGCACATTCCAGTATTTCTCAGCCTGGCATGAAGGGCAGAAGTCACATTTGTGATTTAAACAAAGACCCCAAAGTTTCCTCGGTCACTTGACAGACGTTTTAGGCTCACATGCCTTCATTACCCACACATTTAGTATTCAGTCCAAAATTAAGTGCCTCGTTGCAGGATGGAATTCATAGCAGGTTTCAGATCAGAGAAATCTGTAACTACATCCTGTCTTTCCACAATGCAGTTGTGTATTCCTCCTGCCACTCATGCATACACCAGTGATTAACACAATGAATAAATCATGCTCATGTACTTATACTCACAGGCAAACCAGCATTTAAGATTATATGAGGATCTGCACATGACAACACCCAACCTTGCCACACCAAATACATTTTGTCTCAGTGGCCCTAAAAAATATCCCTAAAAATGAATCAACAGCTGCACTCTGAATCCACTAACAAATAGCAAACCTTTTCCACAAAATTTTAAATGTGCTGTGGAATGCAAGACTCAACTGATGGATCAGGAATGATGAAGATGATGCCACCTGTAGCTGGCTCAAAGAGAAAACCTAATTTCAGTCTCAGTCACCCTCCAAGGTGTAACCATACACCCTGATCCAGACAGTTTCAGGTACCAAAGAAATACACAGCCCATGAGCCACAAGACAGAAGGCTCTTTACTGCATATCAATAAGGATTTTGGGGGACAGAAAATGGCAAAAATTACTTCAACCCCCAAGCTTGAAGGTGGTCACCTTAATTTCTACATCCTTCCATTCCAGTCCTCCAATTACAGCAAAGAAAGGTAACTCTTGTTGTTTTGGGGGGTGGAAGGCTGTTTTTTGGGGGGTTTTAACCTAATCAAAGTGTTTCTGTAAGAAAAGGGAAAACGATAAAGATGTTTTCAAACCAGAAAGAAAAAGTAACACTGCTACACAGATACCTGATATAATGAGACATCTATGATAGATGTTTCTGTTTCTGTAGCAGTAGAAATTCCTTTAAAACACCTTAGACTTCCCAAATACACTTGTAGACATCTTGCTCTTTTTTTTTTTTTCCTGCACATTTAAATATTGCATTGAATCGATTTAACTGCTTTATTCTGAAAAGCTTTATTGGTTTGTTTGGTTTTTTTAGCTGGACAACAAAAAGTAAGACAAAGTCTGAAAAAATTATAAAATCTTTCCAGTAAAAGATGCACCATCAGTTTTCACACTTTGTAGACTATGGATCACCATGAAAATCTAACAGACCTTCTAATGCCCTTCACTGTCAAATTTTTAACTAAAAATAACAAAGGATACAATTTGGGTCCTCGGATCAGTGAAGATCTATTTATTACAGCATGATTTATACACCACAACTTGGAAAATACTGAATAATACCATGTTCACAACTTGGATTGATACTGGAGAAAGTGAAATCAGTTCCACCTGAACTAGCCAGGCTCTTCATTGCAACCACTGAGTTAAATTGAAGCTTCAGGAATAAATTCACCTCAGAATATTCCAGCACAGTAATGCTGCTGCTCTTGTTCTTACCAAGGTGGACCTAGTTCAAGTGCCTCTGCTCCTGTACAGCCCTCGCTGCTCCCTGTGTAAAGGAGGGCCATTTCTCAGGCTCCTTGGGACTGATGCTTTTCTCACAATTCTATTCATAAATTCTACAGGGCTAAGAAGGGGACCTTTCCTTGGCCATTTAAGCCTTCTAAAATATCTGTTCTTTGGTGTCTGCCAAACTCTGCTAATCCTGACTCCCACTTGCACTCACATGCATTCTCAGACATACTGTAAAAGCTCCAAATCACTCCATAAAATAGCTTGATCCCTGATACACCATAAATTGATTTTAATTCTTTTACATACGAGGATTAAAAGATATGACTGAAGACAGGACAGAGCTTTCCTTTGATATGATGTCAGAGCAGAAAGCACAGTGTACAAAGCTGCAGTAACATACAGGATTTTGGAAAAGTGAAATCTACAGACATGAGTTTTCCAAGTGGAAACCCAGAATGATACTTAATTTAAAAAAACCTCCAAAACTGCAGATCAGTGGTCAATAAGCAGTTCACATCATCCCAAAAAAGGAAAAGCATAAAAGCAACATTTTTTTCTTTTTAACAATACACAAGGAATGGGAAGCTACACAAGTATGGGAAGATGAGGAAAAGAGTATGTATTTAGATGAAAAAGATTAAAATCTACTAATCTACTACCTAGAACAAGAGTCTTTACATTTCAGGATATAAACACTAGAAGCTACAATATTGATTTTTTTTTCAATTATATATTGTGCTTTGGAGGAGTACTCCTTTACTGGTAACTAGAATATTTACCATTTTTCCATTGTATCCTAACAAAAAAGTTTCCATTTCCACCATAAGCTTTTCAGTGGAGAGCAAAGATGTGTCCCTACTGCTTCTAGCACAAACAAGCCTGATAAGAGCATCATTTTTTCATCTAAACAATCTTGTACTGGCCTCCACTGGAAGAAGGTTACTAAATTAGAGGAGCAATTCCTATGCTTTAGCATCTGTTCCCCTTAAAATTTATGTATAATTCAGTACAGACTATAAAACACCGTATGAAGTCTCCTTCCAATGTATAAACATTTTTTGTTATCAACTGAAATCTGTTCATTGACTGCCATTGGGTTTATATTGGCTCCCTCTTCTGGCTGACATGCACAAAGTGAAATTTAGTTGCAATTTTTTTCTGTTTTCCATAAATTATGGACCTGCACCAAAGACAGTGGCATAGCACAGAAATAATTTTTCTTATAATCCACCCAGGAAAACTGGCTAGTTCAAATCTGACTACAGCAGTATCAAAATTGCCAATCTAAAGCACTAACAAAAAGAAAAAAAGTCATGCACCATAGAAGGAAAAAGAAATCCAAACACCAGTTAGAAGACAAGCATGAATGTTGGAGGAAGTGAATACAAAAGAATATCATTTGGGGGTACTGTTTAAGAAGAACAGTTCATTTTATGTTCAGAACTCTGAAGTAGACTTGGACAGCTCTTTTTGGTTCTGGTTTCAACTATTTATATTATTCAGTTTCTAACTGTTCTATGTATTACATTCAGATAATAATCACCTAAAGTACTTTTAAATATATTGAAAACATGTCTAAATGTATTTTCACAAGTCCTCTGATAGCAATCCAAGGACATTTTTTAAAGGTTTATGAGAAATTTAAGCATGAATTATTCTAACTTTTAGCAATGAGCTAGTTTGGAAGATGGGAACTTCTTCAGTACTTTAATATTTACACTCATACAAAGCTGAAGAAATGCCCATCTTTGAATTATAGATTACTTCTCTCTTTAAAAAGTAATCAACCAACCATCATGAAAAAACATATAGCCAAAAAAGCAAATAGCTCACAAATATCCCAGAATAAATACTGTAAAACTGCCAAACTTGGTTTGTTTTTCCACATCTTACTTCAATGTACCAATTTTAACTTTGATATAAAGAATTATGCTGAAGATTTCCATCACAGGGCAGGAGTTTTAACCTACTCACGACTACAGAATTTGGTATTTGTAAAGGAGACGCACTTTTGTACATCTCCTGCATCTTTCATATCCTGCCTAAAATTTCAGCTGAGGATGAACTGACTTTCCCCCCACACCTTCTAAAGCGACACTGAACAACAAATTCCTCTAAATTCAAGTTCCTATAAAATCACTCTACCTTCTCACATCTTCTTAGGTCTGTGGTAACTTATACTGAAAAGACAGTGAATGATAAATGTAAAAATGAAAAGAACAAATTAGAGCAGCAAACTGATGACAGCATGTAAAATTACTATATTGGCATTAACATGAAATGTACCCAGGGCTTGTAACTAAGAGCTAACAGTTTTTCCCTTGGTTCCAAAGATTGTAATCTTAGTACTTGTGCAAATTCCTTCTCACCAGAGATTGTAGCCTGGTTAGGACTGAAAAGTCTGAGACGAGGGTAACAGGCCCTGACAGTCACACGTTTCTGCTCTGTGGGTTACAGCTTAAACTTGAGTATAAATAAATGAATATTAGAGTATTTCTCTCATGTAGTATTACCTCTATTTAGTCTTTGTTCCACTCAGATAGTTCCTTCTGGAATTATTTAAATGTGGATTATTTTGAACAGGCAACCAGAATAAAAAACACAGAAACAGTCCCCAGTGAAATTATGCTTCAGATCATGCTCAGGTTTATAATTTTTGCATGTTGCCCAATAAAAAAAACTTTACACATCATATACCACACCACTATTCTTCCTTCATCAGCATAGAAAGCTCTCCAATAACATCTCAATCATTTTCTCGGGGAAAAAGAAAGAAGAGAAAAGAAACAATTTCCAATGCAATGAATTAGATTGTTTAACATTGTATATTTCTAGATAAAACATGTCTATGAAAACATTTATGTAACTCTGTTCCCAGTTATTCAAATCCTATTATTCCTATTATTAAATTAGCACAGTAGAAAGAAATAGTCTATCATTAGGACCAAAATTTCTTCAGGGGTGTATCATTTACAAGTGTTCAAATGACTAGATCGATCCCACCCAAGGTTGCAAAAATTTCATCCTGCAAGAATGTTGATGTTATAATTTTGTGGCAAGTAAAATATTTCCATCTGAATGACTGAACTTCTGCTCCAGTAAAAAAAAAGCTGTCATGAAAAAAAACAGTTAAGAAATGGTATTTTCTTAATATGGTATTTTATACCATATACCCTGATTGTATTCATAAATAGGCCTATGGGAAAAGAAGGGCAAACAAACCAAGCTGGGTAAGTCTGCAATATTTCCACTTGGTGGTTACCAAAGAGGCAGCTGCAGGCTGGGTTCAGCACCACACAGCTCTCAGGACACCTGCAGAGGCAGGCGTGTGTTCGCAGTGGAAGAAGCCCGGGGTGGGAAAGTGCAGTGCAGGCAGCGCGAGCCCCTTCCAGCACGGAGAAAAGCGGCGCTCTGTGATTACCTTCGTTTTCCCTCAGGCATCCAAAGGCATCAAGCTTCTCTGCCAAGCTCCTGTCACCCCTTGGCAAGCACATTAAGAACGGTCTACATCTCAGTATTATTAGAATAAGCTAGTTTTAGTTATAGAACTGTGAATTTGGCAGTATTGCTACAAGCATACACAAATTATACTAATCAATTACTATTTGGAAAACAAACTGGCTTATATTTACCACTGATCAATGATGCAGCAGAGTACTTAATGACACCCAGGCATTTGCAGAACATGCAAGCTGTGCCAACAAAACATATAAACTTAAGAGTCTTGGACATCAACCTAGAGCTCTTTAGCTGATGCCTCTGGACTCTGATGGGTTTACTCTGTATGCACTAAACACACACATAACTATTGGCTGCAACAGATGAATCCTTCAGTGCAGCTTTAGGATGAGATGAAGAATGGAACAATTCCCTAGAAAATGACACTCATTTACAGAAGGTTGGCACTATTAAAAGAAAAAGGAAAGACGACAGTAAAAACTGTACTTTGGATGTAGCTTTAACAACTCACATCCTCTGAGTCCTTCAAGAATTAATTTGATAGAATTTTTGGTAAAGTGATCTCACCAGAAGAGAGTTGTGACAGAAACAGCATTAAATTGTGCAGATCATTAACTGAACGAGTTGTTTCCTTTCAGATTATGTTTCACTTTCTTAGTTTTCAATAATATTGTCTTTCCATTTTTTCACATTTTCTCAGGGAATTTCAGAGTTGTTTCAAATTCAATGCTTTCCATCTACATTTTTCACAAATTAAAGATATTACTACATGATAAGTCACTTGATCTTTACCAATGTGCAGCACAACACCGTTGCTGTACCATGCTTACGTGCACGAACCTTGCTTACGTGGATGAATTTTGCTTACAGCAAACACAAGGCCAAGCAACTTACCCAAAATGTCTTTTACCCCAAGTAGAGAATTCGTACCTCGTGGCAGGAGAAGAGGCGCACTCCCTCCATCTGATGGAAGACCGGGTAGTGCGTGTTGTCAATCGTGTCTCGGCGGTAGACATCTCCCACTGCCAGAAAGGCGTCTAGGCCAGAGTGGATCAAGTCCCACTGATGAGCTGATGTGTGTGCTCTTAGCATGTGCTCACGGTTCAAGTAATAGTTATCCTCTTTCCTTCTGCTGGCATGGTTTTGTGGAATAAGTAAGCTGTCAAAATTCTGCTGGACTGTAACCACCGGAGAAAGACCGTCGTACACAGAAAAGAGCGGGGTCCCGCGGCGTCCTAGGTAGTGTTTGTAGAAGTGCTCCTTCACCTGCTCCTTGATTAGCCACAAAGGGTGATGTTTTCTGTTGTGCAAGTTCTTCCCCACCTTGGAAAGAATCTTCTCTGTGACATTGCTGTAGTCATCTTGAGGATAAGATTTACCAAGCAGTTCCACAGTGTTTGAGCAGGGTGCACTGGCAGGAAAATCTGAAGGTACAGACTTGGATGAAGAATGCCTTGAATGGGTGGGAATTCCTCTTCCCTTTACTTTTGGTGATAAAGCTGTTTTAGAATACTTAGCTACTCTCATGAATTTCCAGAGCATTGCCATTGTAAACTTCTTTATGACCTAGAGAAAGAAAAGGAATTAAAAATATTTGTGTTAGGAACTGTAATCTTGCTGCCAGAATTGCTAGTATCTTAAGGATACGTCAACCCAAATGTCTGCTTGATTAGTATGACAAAGTTCCCATTATAAACCACTGTTTTGACTTCAGAGGAGGGAAAATATCCTTGTGGTCAAATTTCAGCTAGGATATTTTATTCAATTATCAGGCTTCTGCATGACTGCACCAGTATTAATGACTCTAGACCTAGCCTGAACCCCATTCCAGACGATGCTCTTTAAAGATGAATAAACATCAGGCCTTCTTTGAAACAATATTTTTCATCCAATTAAAACATGCAGCAACAACCAAATACCACTTATGAGAAACTCAGAAACTTAACAGTGCCCTTCAGCAGTCAGAACTCGCTTATAATAAACAATTAACTTATTGCTATATCATCTTCCCCATTAGCAGAAGCTGCAGAACATGTTCCACATCTACCTGATGCATGTGGCACGCACTGTGCAATCATCACTAATTCTTATTTAATGCCAGACAAAACCAGTTTAACCTTTCAAACTACTGAACCACTGTGAAAAAACAGATGGCCAGACCACAAGTCATATATTTATATATAAACAGATTATTAAATTCACATATGAGTATTGCACGAGATTCACAATAAAGACTCCATATAGTCAGAACCAATGTTAGGATTTTGCAGTAAGCACAAACCCCCTTTTTCCATATGTTCCCAGTATGGCTATTTTCACAGCTTCCACTGCTGTACAGGGGAGGCAGGCTTGTCAGATACCAGGAAGGCAAAGAGATGAGATTCTTCAAGTTGTCTGAAGTGAAGAACTCATTTCCCATCAAAGGGTCATCTTTACACATCCTCCCTGTTCACAGACAGGCTTTGTGCTTCATGTGTACACAGCTGCATTCTCTGTAGAGTTCAAAGATAATTCCAAAACCGAAGAGTTTGCAGAGTGATGAACCTTTTGGTCACTCCATAGGCATAAGCCCATTCTGAGATGTAAAACTACTTGAAAATCTATAGTTGGGCTTCAGAAATATTAGCAAAGATTCCAGTAAAATAATTAAGCATTACAATTTGCTTACTATGGAATGGGAAAACAGAGGCATTAGAAGATAAGTGACCAGGGAAAGGCATCTGCTACAAACACACTGGCCTTGTATTTCTCGATGAACTAAGAATTACAGAGCCACAGGTTTTTTGAGTGGAAGAATTTCCTGTGAAAGTCACCTCAAAGAACTGGGGGAAGAAAGGACATAAGCAATAATAAATGCACCACAGTCTTCAAGGGATACTTTTCAATCTTTAGGATTACAGTATCTGGCTAGCTTTTCACAGGAACATAAAGAAAACAAGTGTAAGTAACAAAATAAACAAGGTGAGACTATTTTTCATACTCTCATGCTTCAAAATATGTATGCAAATAGAACAGACATACTAGAATAGCAAGTCCCAGAAAAACCAAATGTGTAAAAGATAATGAGTATAGTCACATTTGCTTGCNNNNTACCTAGAAGTTTTCCACAGGTCTATTTCCTCAAGTAATTGTATCTCAATCAATCAAAGTAAAGACAAGTTGGGTAGACAGAAATTCAACCTGGCAGGGAAGTGTAAGATTACTGGATACTTGGGTTAATTCTTTTTCTAGTAGAATATATTTAGAAATAAAGAACAGCTACAAATTTTATCTGCTTTTGAAACTTTTAAGAAGGACTGCCTTTGGCAGAGGGGCAGCCAAGAGTTTACAAAACTATTTCACCAAATTAGCTCTTGATCATTACTGAGAATGTTCTTCAATAAACGAATTCACACACACACACGAGAAACCACTCTTAGAGGTTAAGCAAGGGATAGTCTTACATTTTGAAAAGAGTCTCCATTTTCCTGAAACATACGTTCTCCTTCATGGAAAGTGAGTTCTCATTTTCAAACAGCTGCTTGAAATACCCAGTCCTAGTCAGATAATGAATTCAGCTTCCCTAAAGTAAATATCACCATCTGCCCATACATTTATTTTTCTAAAAACTTCAATTCAAAACTTACACATAACCGTAATGTACAAAAAAACTCTCTTAACTTTATTGTGATTCTCGTGATGTTTGCTGCTTTCTTAAATATCATTCCTCTGAGAATCAGACAAACATATGAGAAGTTTAACTTCCACATAAACAGTTCTAATGATTATAAATTTATGGAAAAAGAAATTAAAACGTGCTGTAAGTGTTGGGGGGAGCACTCTTGTTTGTTTGCTTGTTTAAGACTCATTATTTTTAAGAGCTTACTTGATGATATTTCAGTATTTGTAATGAGGAGCCCTGCTATCAGTTTCTAATAGTTCAGAAACACCCTTTTTTTCTGAGCAAGTGGTATATACTCCTCACAAACCTGTACAGGAGAAAAACCTACAGATAAACTTGTGTCAGAGTTTTCATCCTAACATTATGCCTAACAAATGCCTAGTTGAATGCCATTTTTACCTGCATTATATTCTAATCCAAAGCAAAATCTGAGCAGTGAGTAATGTGAGCAGTAAGAAAAGTTACGGTTTTTTGATGATTTTTCCAATGTCCAAGTACTGCAAACAATAGCAAACAAGCATTAAATGAGCCCCTATCACAGTATCACACAAAGCTCCAGAAACACTGAAGTCCTTCACCAACACTGCTGCTTCCCTCTCTCACCACAGAGTTACGTATTCCTCTACCAGAATCACTGCATTCAAAAATTGTATTTGACTTAGTTCAACTCAACTGGTGAAAAGTTACATTTGGGCACAGAAACCACAGATAAGAAAGAAAGTAAAATATGTTTACTCTCTGTAGACTGTACTCAAAATGTTCAAATCAAAGTAATCTTTACCAAGGCAGAGAGCAATACTGGAAAATAAAGAAATCTCTTTACCTTTCTTCTAGCAATGGATACCTGGTGTTAAGAATACACTAATTACTTATGTTCACTTATAATAAACAGATATTTATGCATTTATGTCTATTTATTTCTGTCTACATTTATCTAAATGTCAGGAAAAGCAGTTTAAATTTATTATTTTCTTCCTCCATTTCCACCATGCTTTTCATTTGGCGGGGAAACAAAACTGTTTTCTGCGCACACTGACAAAACCTGAATCCCACAGCAAGGCCTGCCAGCCAGCTAACAAGAGCAGCGAGCCAAACAGCAGCTGCAGGTCCTGTAGCTGAAAACAAATACATAAACGGGAAATAGACATTGAACAACCACCACTGGCATCTACAATCCAAAGACAGCAGAGCCCTCCACCAGCACCACCAGCAGGTCCTGTGCTCTGGGCTTGACAGTGGCTCCAGCTCATAGCTGAGAGCCGACACCGGGCTTTGGACACAGATGCAGGGCTTTGGAAGCAGGTTCTTCTGTGGCAACTCTCCATGGGGTTTCTCAAAGCTCTGCAGGTGGACCAACACCTCCTATTACTCAGGTCTTTAGCCAGACACCACCACTGACACATTCCAGGGTACCTCAGCAGCTCCCCTGAAGCTCCATGGGCTCAGCTCTCCACACCGAGATGTCTAATACAACCCTGGTCTTGGATAGGAATGATATCATATATTATGTTGTGCCAATATGCTTGGAACTATGCTTGCACCTGGACATGAGCTTTTGAACAGCTCCAAGGCAGACCAGAGGGCAGGAGGAGGCATCCATGCCACCTGGGGGTGAAGGCATAAGAACCACCCTGTCTGTGCTGGGCATAGACCAGGTACCGATACGACCACACTTGCCAACACCAGTCCTGTACCACAGACCCTGGGACATTTCTACGGCAGTTTCAATTGCTGGGCAAGGCTCCTTCCTCCCCCATGGAAAACCAGCCATTCCCCATGCAGCAGCCCAGCAGACATTACACATGCTCAAGTACACCACAGTCAGGAGCCTGACAACAGGGAAACGGCAGACAGAGTACATCAGATAAAAAATACCACGGTTTTGGAGTACATGCAAAAGGCAGTTTGATTTGATAAGGGATCACATTGCTGTACTATTAAGGAATGTCCTTTCATGTCTAAATCCAGGTTTCCATGTCATAGTGCAGCAAGGATTAAGACAGCATTATCACAGCTGCAGTGGTATTTGTCACAATTCTCCACTACCCAGCTGAGGTTTAGGAAAGAATCGTAGACTCAGTGAAATTCCTCCTTACACCTGCTTTGAAAAAGGAGCTGAAAAGAGGGGTAGTTTAGCAGCTCACAATGAAAAGAAGCAGTGCACCAATGTTGTTTTATTCACTTTCCTGTAAAAGTGGAAGAGAGAGAACGCTCCTGTTTGAGCAAACTAGAGCCCGAACGGGCCAGCTTTTGGGGCCATTTGCTCGGTATTTGCGTCTGTGAGCCAAGGGCACCCTCGCTCCTGCTGACCACTTGTCTCTCTGCCCTGTGCTTTTTACAGCTTATGGCTGCAGAAACACAGATGGGCTACTGCATACAAAAACCCAAGTACATGACGGGTTTGAAACCAAAATTCTACAAAGATGAAAGTCTGTCTCCTATCCAAGAATAGCTAATTAATGCAAGACTCTGAAGTGCCATGGAAAATGTTAGAAAAGTTGGGCTGCCACCATTTTGTGATGTGACAGCTTTTATCTACCGTATGTGTGGGGAGGGGAGTTCAACCAACATAACATATGTTAAAACAAAAATTATAAACATATGTTAGGCTGCTAAAATTGGACATTTACCAGTCTGCTTAGCAATTTAGCTAAGCATTGAATTTTAGTTTTGAAAACTATGCAGGCATACAGCAGCAAATATCATTGTATTGCCATGACCGTATCTGCATTGCATAGGATACAACATAAATTATTTTGCATGCAAAACTAATAACAAGCTCAGATTTTTTATGCTCATTTTAAAACGATGACACATTGTTGCACACCAGAACAGACTTTCACTCTTACTGAGCATGCTGAATTTATGTAATACACACAGACTTCTGAAATAGCCTTACAGATAACTTAGAATGGATCCATTTTAGAAGCTGACCTTCCAAGGGCAGAATATTATCAGATATCCCTGATGATGGCTAAACACCATTAAAGTATTTCATGCACTACAAAGCACTGCCAAGATAATACAGCTTTCACATATTTGGCTCTTGTGTATTTGGAGTTCATCTAGTTAATAATATGTCAGTAAGTTCCAGAAACACATAGAATAACTTTTTTTTTATTATTTTGATATTTTGTTATTTTTCTTGACTGAAGCAAAAATATGTCATAAGCTGGCTGGCTGTCTGCTCTGTAATGGTGGTACATTAATCATGATGCCACCTTTGGCAACATTCTGAGGCTTGCAATATTGAGAGGGAAAACTAAAAAAACATTTATAGGGATAAGCCATGATCCTGCTTTCTCTCAGTGCTACATATAAAACCTTCTTAAATATGAAAGGTATTAACGACCATGCTGCTTTTACACTAGTGCAGAAGATGCTGATTGTCTGAATGAAGGCCAGCATCTCATGGCCTGTCTTACACACATGAGCACCTGGAGGCAAGCACAGAAAATATTGTCCACGCTGCTGAGGCACACCTTCCACCACCTGCACCACTCCTTTAGGACTGCAAGATGGGCCAAGGCAGCCACAGTGAGCAGCAAGTCCCTGGAGAAGGGAACATACCTCTGGGCAAGCACCCATTTCAAAGTCTCTTCAATCATCACTTGAGGCCACCCACCATTCAGTTGCAGGTTGGATATTGCAAATGATGACAAAATGCCATCACATTGCAACAAGTTTCAGTTCCTCATGCAGGCCTACAAAGGCTGCTGCAGGCTCTGATTTCCCTGCTAAACAGTGTAACTCCAGAATTCTTCAGGTTTATCCCTAAGTTTCCCACTTACTAAAAGGATAATGCTTCCAGACACATGATTCAAGGCAAGTAAAATGCACTTCAGCAGTCAAAACACTTACAAACTCTGTAGCTGTGCTGCCAACTGGTTTGAGACCATTTCAAAGAATGATATAATCAGATCTCAAGACAACCTGTAGTGAATTTGTTTTAAGCAATTCAGAGTAGAGCGTCCACACACCAGAATTTGTGATCATCAAGCTAATCAGGTGCTTCAAATTGCTGAATTTTTAAGACAGTATATAATTTTTCAAAAGATAAATGTATACAGCATAAATGACATTAGAAGCTAAAGACCAAAGGTAAACAAATTCAGACTTCTGGGTGGGTGGAAAGGCACCAAACTCTCTAACATGCAAAATTCAGAAATTTAATGTAGAAAGCCTGACCACATTATTTTCACTTGGACTTAAAAAAACAGATGAATTAAAGAAAAAAAAAGCAAATTCAGATGAAAGAAACTATTGTTGGAAAAATAAATTATATATATGCATGACAGAAGATTAAACCAAGAAAAATCACCCATGCTCAGATACAATATCTGTTTTTCTTTCATTTATACATTAATTATTTCTTGATTTTTTTTTTCACAAATTAAAACAGAGTTTGTTATTTACTGAAGAAATGTCAATAAGGCCCTTTAGTGATAACTTGCAATCGTGCATGATGACTAAGGCACATAGAACTACTGAAAATTAAACAGCTGTGACCTGATCTCCTGCTGACATTCCTGTGTTCTTCCTTACCTCCACAATGAGACAAACCAGTTAATTGTCAATTCCATATTTTAAGGGAAAATCTTCATTACACAAATATATTTGGAATACATTACATTACAAATTACAGACTGTGAAAAGGCAATGCAGAAATTATTCCTAAATATTCTCAAATGTGTCTAGTGCTTTTAAATATATCCATTTTTCAAGGAATGCAATCTGAAAAAACACTACCTTGGGCTGCTGAGGGAATATTCTTTTTCAAATGCCTTGAAAATGTTGCCAAACAGCTTTCTGCATTTGTAAATAACTGTCAGATGAAAGGGACAGAGACACTTAAATACCCATAAAATCCTCACTGCAGTTAAGATTACCACTATCTCTTTTGCCTTCTTTTTTCCTTCAATATCTGTAACTCATTATCAATGTTTTTACAAAGGCATGCACCACCAAGAATTTTACTCCTACAGAGTTTCATGTGAGTAAAAATAAACGTGTTTAGAAATTAAATATTAGCAGTATTTATCTGTAGTGGGGTTATTTATGTGCTAGTTCTCAGCAATTAGCTACATCTTTTGGGCATAATAAAACTTTGGAGACCTCATCCTACCTTAACAGGTAGAGGGAGTAATACCTTTTTTTTTTTAGAAAGTTATTAAATATCAAGAATGGGACACATGCAGACTTGGTAGCAGTGCAAAGATAAGCAGGGAAAGTTTATGTAATGAACTGTAAGCATTAATAATTTCCACAAGAGTAATGTAAAACACTTCACTGTAAACCAAGAACTCCACAGTGTGGGGGATGATAAATGTGGTGCACACTGGTGCACACATTGAAACAGCAGAACCTCCTAAACTTCAGCCCTGCCTCTCACACAGAGAGGGTCACCCATGGCTGCAATACCATGTGCTGGTGATCTCTTTGGGCTGAAGCAGCACACTGCAATACACTGCAGGAAAGCATAAAGCTACAGCTGTATGCTTCAGTTTTACAGTGTAAGGCAGGATGGCTCCAGCCATACAGCCACAGCTACCAGGAGGGCTGGATCCTCCTCGGATGGCAACTGGGAAGCTGCAATCTCCCTTCTGGAAAAGGGCTGCGCCTCCCTGACAAGGGCAACAGCAGCCCAGCCCTCTGGAGATGCCTGTGGCAGACAAAGAAGATATTCTTCAACTCAGAAGGCATCCTTCACAAATCAAATAGTGATTGCCTGCCTCCCCCAGGGGAACAGCAGAAAAAACGTGAGCAACATCTCACTCATGAAATTCAACACACGTGCTACCCAACAGGCTACATGCAGCCTTCATCTGCAAAATACCCAACATGCCCAAACATCCAACTTTCAGACACCTCACAGACTACAGGGACAAATTAAACTCAAGGAACAAACCCAGCTCACCCAATATTGAGAAAACTAAATGATTTAGAAGGGATGTGCCAGAGGAGGCAGCTAACATGAATCACTAAGTTCATCCAAAAATTAGAAACTCTTCAGCTTTACCTGCTGTATCCCCATAGTATTGATTCTAATTCCATTCCTCAGGAGAACTAGGGAAATCTATGATTTACCACAGATGTCCAGATGCCCTCCTTAGTAATACCCTAGCCAACACAGTGTAGTTAGAATAATTTAAGTATTAAAATAAAATAACAAACATAATTAGTATTTTAGACCTGGGAGTTATTTCATGGTTGTAATATGTATGTAATCAACAATATTTAAATTGAACAAGGCTTTTTTAGGATGTTTCAACCCTAAATAGCAGCAGGAATATTCTAAGTTCTGTGTCATATCAACTTCCTGCCACATCAAGCTTTAAAGAGATCAGTTTCACAAATTTGCTATCATCTTGAGCCAAAATATCACCAGAGATCTGCACCTCAGACCTAGTTGAGATATGAACTTGGTCTCAACTCAAGCTCTAACTTAGCTGTGGTATCATTCCTTAGTCTGTCTCTGTTATAGAAATAATGAAAGTGTGAACAGACAGAGCCTTTATCAGGACTATGTATATTTCAACAGCCAATCAAAAAAAGAAAGAGACAAATATCTCTAGGGATTTCCCTTCAGAATCAATAAGTCTCACAGACTTCAGGATGGATAAAGAAGGGAATATGTGGATGTTTCCAGCAGAGACTCCACTGCAGTACAACACCTCCCAGTTGGAAAATGTATGGTCACGTGTGTACAAATAAGTCCTCTCTAGTTTGAACTGCACCATCTTCATTTATCTGTCATGGGCTCTGACAAAGCATTTAAGGAAAAGATTAGAAGGCTCCTAAGGAAGGAACTACATTTCCCTGCCTGGGGCATACCACTTGTCTGAGGCTGGTAGGAACAGGCCTGAAATATTAATGAGTAAGCCATTTGTCAAGAAAATTATGCAAGAAAACTTGGCAGCCATACAAAGGGGTTAGCAGTAAAGATACCAAGCTAGGACAGTGCACACTAAGCACTTGAAAGAGAAAACAGGAAGAAAAAAATTAAAAATCACTTTCATTTGCCTGTCCACATTCATAAGCTTTGGAAGAAAACAGTAAATTAATGAGTAAGTAAAACATCACGCTCAGAATTAGTAATAACAGGTTCTAACTTCTAAAAGGACTATGAGCTGCTCTAGGTCTAGAATTCATGTTTTCAAGTATTGATTCCTTCAAGACATTTCTTCTAGTGATATTTTTTGCAAATAAACTTGCTTACCAGATAGCATGTGAGCTAAAAGGTGTTGTCATGACAGTAAGCCACCTAATTATTGAAAATTCACATAAGCAAATGGGAAAAAAACTAATTCCCACAAGTGAAAGACAAACAAAACAAAAAAAACACCCCACACTCTTCTTGAGGTTTTCTCACATATCATTGTGAAGAAAAGCAAAGACAAAATTGTAACCACTCTGTCAAATCAGATGTTAAAATCTATACTCCCTAAACAGGCTGAAGACCTAAATCACTTCTAGGAGTTTCTGAGTATCATTTCTCCTTAAGAGGAACTTGCAAAAGAAAAAGATTTAAAGTGCTTCAGTCTGACTCCATGTGTTATATTTATTTTTAATTTTTATACAATGCTAATGTTTTAGGGCCAGGTTTACTATAAATTTATATACCACTCTTTGTATAATAAATTTGAAGGCTTAGTTTTCAAGTAGACAGTGCTAGTTTTTACTGTAAGCAAATCTGAAAAGCATCCAAAGCATCATGGTACACTAAAAGTAATCTAAAATTTTCATTAAATAGGAAGATGATCCTATTGTCAAATAACACAAGTTAATAATTTATGTTGGTTTAACCAAAACACAGCCATTGTCACCTTGACAAATGTTAAACATGTCCAACAATGCGATCCATAGGTTTAATCACTATTTACACCAACTGGACTCTCTGACATACCCAGAACAGTGTGATGCAGCAGCATTTAGACTTTCACTAAGCAGCTCTCTGCTCTTCCAAAGCATATCTCTACATAGGATCTCAAAGTGCTTTTCAGCCATTAACCAGTTAAGCTCTACAATATGCCCATGGGAAAAGCATTGCATTATTTATACCCATTAGAGCAGCAGCTCCCCAGTCAAAAGCACTGTATTTCAACATCTTGGCTTTCACCTTTTTTTTTCCCAAATTGTTTTGACTACATTGCCATTTTTCTCCATGTTAAGAATTATTTTGTTGTTTGCAATATCATTTTATCAACAGTTTAACAAGTATAACTGCTACTGTGAACAGAATCAAAATGTTTTGAAAGCAGCCTGCCAGAACTGCCCATTAGGAACCACACCAAACAGTTCAGAAATACTGAGATATTCCCAATGAGACAATCTTCTCCCTGAATGTGCAGATTTTGAAGGCTCAAACCTACATTCTTTGAGCAAGAATTACAAAGTCATTGCACTGCTTGTATTGTGGCTCGAACTTCAATGTTTTTGTAATTACACTTATGTACTTAGTATGATCAAGAGAGATCAACTAAAGAGGCAGAAGACATTTGGGGAAGATGGGAAGGTATATAAATGAAGCTTTATTGAAGCAAACAGGGATATGAAAGAAAAAACAAACTGGGTGAAGTGGTGTGGGACTGACCATTGCTGCTGTACCTGTTGCATGGTAGGGCTGGCCTGAAAACCAGCATGGCATTCTCAGATTGCCATTTTCTTGATAAGATTTCACCTCTGGTCACCATGTTTACCAAAACCAAGGACAGCATTTATTTTGATAAGGAAATTATATCACAGAATCATTAGGGTTGGAAGGGACCTCTGGAGATCATCCAGTCCAACTCCCTGACATAGCAGGGTCATCTAGTGTAGGTGACACAGGAACACGTCCACATGGGTTTTCAATGTCTCCAGACAGGGAGACTCCATGACCTCCCAGGGCAGCCTGTTCCAGTGCTCTGCTATTCTCAATGTAAAGAAGTTCTTCCTCATGTTGAGATGGAACTTCTTGTGCTTTAGCTTATAGCCTTTGTTCCTCATCCTGTTGCTGGGCACCACTGAAAAGAGTCTGGCACCATCCTCATGGCACCCAAACCCCAAGATATTTATATGCATTAATGAGCTCCCCTCTCAGTCTTCCCTTCTCCAGAGTAAACAGGCCCAGCTCCCTCAGTCTCTCCTCAGAAGAGAGATGCTCCAGACCCTTCCTCACCTTTGTGATCCCCCACTGGATCCTCTCCAGCAGCTCCTTGTCTTTGCTGTACTGAGGAGTCCAGAACTGGACACAGCACACCAGATGAGGCTTCACCGAGGCTGAGCAGAGGGGCAGGATCAGCTCCCTCAACCTGCTGGCCACACTGGTCCTGATGCACCCCAGGATACCATTGGCCCTCCTGGCTGTAAGGGCACTGTTGGCTCATGGTCAACTGGTCATCCACCAAACTGTGTTTGTCAGTGACCTCTCTTGGGGAAGTTTCACCTTGTACCTAACCCCACTGCTGCTCTTGCCTCAGATTATGCAGAGTGAATCATTTCAGCCTCCCAGTCTCGCCAGGGAAAAGAGTATTACGTGGGGGGTTGTCTCTCCTGTACCAGTTGTGTGATCTAACAGAGTCATCTGAGATTCAAACACAACACATAACAAGATCCAAGGCAAGCAATTAAGAGTCTTTTAGTCATATTTACCAGGGAAAACCTGGCCAGAAGCCACAGCACACCATCAGCCTTGTGATTTGGTTCTGCAGCGGCCAAAGCACTGGGTGCCGGCCTGGCACAGCAGCCAGCACTTGCTGAAGAGTTTTGCAGAACTGAGGCCCATGAGCTCAGCAGTGCTCACATGAAGCCCACAACAACCTCAGAGCCAAGGAAAAAGAAAGCAAATCTCATCAGCAAGAGGATGTCTCCTACACCACGCATTGTTACTGCTACAGTAGCCCTTGAGTCCAGGAAGACTAAAGATAAAATATGCAGATACAGCACATGAAAGGAAAATTGTCATGCCTGGTGCTGCCAGCATAGGCAATCAGAAAGATTTGTGAGGTTGGTAGTGACCAAATATTAGTGCTAAATAAACCTACATTAAAATCTTTACAATGACCAGTGGGCAGAGAAAAAGTAAATTCACAGTGTAATTTAAAAGCATTATAATATGCCTAGAAACCAAATCATTATTGAACAGAGATGTAGGTCTCCAAGTGCAATAAGGTAGGAAACAGTGACTTGCAGAGACCAGAATCAACTACACAGGACCTGAGAAGGCCACAATGAATTAGCTTTATTGTAAAAAGGTATGGCCACAGCCCATCTCCCCTCCACACATAAAAACCAAAAGACTACTGCTACAATAAACTGCAGGTAAGGAAAATCAGCTCTCACTCAGCAAAGAAAAACATAACCAGCATCTACACAACATCTAACTCAGACAGAGACAGATTTATGATGTATACCAATATTTTTTCACTACAAAACCTTCATATTACACTCCTGGAATTCCAGGGACCACTGCCCAGAGCTATTGAATAAAAATGATGGTTCAGAATAGTTTTATTCTCTGTACCTTCTAGTTCAAAGGTACAATTTCCCAAGTATCAGTTATCATGTAACCAACATAGGGATTGACTCTGATTTTATTTTGGGGGTATTTTTCTCTGTACTCATTATCTTATTTGGTCATTAAAAAATAGTAATTTTACTTTCATGCTGCTACTCTATGTATACTTAAAGAATCAAAGGTTTTCAGGAAATCTGTCCAGCTTATAATTTGATATAACAAAATCTGGCCTAGCATAGCACATTGTCTTATTATCTATGCAACATTAAAATATGAATATTGGACTTTACTTTTGAGGCTGAGTAGACAAAATCATATTCATCACATCTGATGAACCTGGTTCATCTACAGTCTATTGAATGCCCAAATGTGAACTTGCAATTTATTCAAAAACATGTAAGCAAAATGGCAACGATTTCTATGCATAATTGCACATCTAACATCCAACTTCTGTACCTCTAAATTAAATTTGCATGTGGCAATTTCGTATTTGTAAATTACAGCTAAGCATTTCCAGTTGTTTACATGTTCCTACCCTGCCAGCCAAGTATGAAAAGTCTCAGGATGAAGGTTTTTTTAATTCTTAAAGAAAAAGCTGCTATCCTGGACCTTTCTGGCATTTAATTTTCTGCCATTCCAATGCACTCATTGGCATCTCAGCTAGAAACTCTTCTTTTCCACTTCTTCTCTGTCATCTGCTGGGACACAGAGTAGAATATTAGATTGACTCAAGCAGTTCTGATTGCTTTCAATGTGTGGTTCACTTCTTGACACCACAGAGAGGAGTCTTGATAAATAAGAAACAATAGACTGGATGGGAATGTTTAAATTTTCTTCAAAGCTGCACAGCAATGCCACAGAAAATGAACTTTTTTTTTAAGGCAAGGTATTTGGGAAAAAAAAAGACAAGTGAGTTTACTGAATAGCAGAGTTTACCAAAGAGCTGTGAAGGCTAGAATTTTAACAGAATGAAACCGAAGTCAGTCTTTTCAGTTCCCATTTACTTCTTAGCAGAAATACAGCTCAAAGGAAAGGAAAGCAATCAAGGCATGATGTTAACATTTCAACATCAGTTAAAGAGGAATTACATCCAGTGGAGGGGCCTTCAATCACAGACTGTTACAAAATTTTATATAAAAAATGCTACTACAATCAGCACCTCTGCTCGTAATTACAGGAGAAGATCACATACCGTGTACAGGCAGACAGAAAAAAAATAATAAAAAATTACAACCTCTTGCTTCCAGGCTGGTGTTTTTTAATTAAGACAGAAGCAGAGGAAAGGTAGTTTCCTGCATTATCATTGCTGTCATAGACCTGTTGTAGGCATTCAGTCTTCTTTAGCACTACATGAATTTAAGATAAAATAACTATAAAGCGCTCAATAAGACTTTTTTTCCTTAAAGTCCTGAAGCCAGCTTTTTCTCACAACAAAGTAGCAAACTAGGGAGAGCTCTTCTCTATCTCTTTCATACTTTCAAACGACTTCTCTGCTATTATGATTAATTTGATACCAAGTGAAGTGGGTAGAGCATGCTTCATGAGAAAAAGAAGAGCTAAATTTCAGTGGTCTTTTAACCCAATGCGCTTTTTGTAGCACTTTTTACAAGTTTGCTGTAAATTGAGAAATAAATAATAGAAATATATCTTTTGGTGTGTCCAATGATGACATACTCACACTTAAGGCTGAAATTCACCACTTTGCAGAAGGGTGGCACCCAACTCATAGCCAGGTAAGCCTTATAAAGATACCTACAAAATCATGCACAGTTCTGATGCCTGAACTGTGCACTAGATGTGTCTCACACAGCAGGAATTCGCAGCTTAAGGCCTGAACTCAAATCTGTTTATTGAGAACTTTAGAACACAGCCTTCTGACACAAGTGGTACACTCAAAAATATATTGTGTAAATAAAATTACATCTCCATAAGAACGTCCTGCATTCAACTGTTCAAATAATTACCATGTTCATCTCCATCCTAAAGGCATCCACACTTTATTCAGTTTAAGTTCCACATACATCAAATTTAGTGCAGTCAGTACAACTGTCATGCTAACTTCTGTTATTTCACTCAAAAATCACAAGTTTATTATTAGCAATCTGTGGGTAATTAGTGTAAATATCAGCAGACTTGGATTTATCTTAATTAGTGTTTGTTTCAATTGCATGGGCAAACAAGAAATGATCAGTAAAACACTACAGTAAGAATACTAATTACTTTATATCTAGCTATAGTCATGCTGCTGTGTTTGGGCCTCTCTCTCTCTGAAAAAAAAATCCAAATTTTACACTGAATTATGTGTATTTTTCCATATGTCACATAATGCCTTCATGGCATACAATTTAGTTCATGACATACTTCTTCCTGTAGATACAAATGACACAAAATACACACCAGTGAAGAAGTGAAGTATAAGTTCAGAAACAAAAGACTATACTTTGATATTTGAAAGGATAGTTTCATATTTGTCTCTTCTATAGCAACTGTGACCTGCATTGTTACAAGCATCCAGTAATTACAGGAGTCCAACAGAAGCCTGACTATTAAAGCTAATAAAACAGTCACAGAATACCCTTATCTGACCATCCAACTACTGGCAAATATGTAGCTATTAATGTGCAAACAAGCATCTCCAACTTTTCATTTCTTTTCTTTTTGTGCTATGAGATCATTTAGCAAAAATCAAGTCCCATTTTGCACTTATGAATAACTACTCCTACTTGTTCCTTATGCATCACCAGATCATTAAAAATTTCAGCTTTTATTCTATCCCACTGAGAAACAGTGGGAGAAAGGTAGCACAGGCCAAAAACCACAAGATTCCTAATTTCCTTTTTATGTTTTCCAGCTTGTATTACCAAAGAAAAGGCAGCTGACTCCCTCACATGTGCTGTCTCATAAGCTGAGACATAAGATTTTTCTACAGGAAACTAATGGTGAATGAAGGCAAAATTTGTTGATTTTATGAGCCCCAAAAATTGTTAAAAAGCTCTCTGTCAAACACAGAATGGTTTGCTGAGTGGGTTTTTGCAAGGATCTGAACTTGGTCCAGTTTCAGGGAGTGTTTCCATTAGCAGCCTATAGAACTGCACAGAGGACGTGCTTAAATCTGCTGATCATCAAGAGCCAGCACTGCAGGTATGCTGGATAGCAGGGCTGGAACTTAAAATCATTCTGTCAAACTAGAGAAGTGGTCAGAAAAATAACAGAAAAATTTGTCAGGGGCAAGCACAAGTTTCTGCACTTTGTCAAAGCCAGCTGCACACTGACAGCAGAGTAAATACAAACTGCTTAGACAGAACCTTCCTCAGGATAGAATCAGGGCTTGTAACAGAGCATGAGCTCAATAAAAGTTCAAAATGGGATTTAAAAAAAGGGAAGAGCCATCATATGGATATATAAACAGGAATATATACCACATAAAATAGATAGCATTCCTGTCCTGTTTAGCAGGAAGGAATAAATAAGTCAAATTTTTCGCGTAATCTTTATAAAAAAATCTGAAGTGTCCAAAGACAGTATCAGAAATTGCAAGTCTCAAAGAAGGAATAATGTAGAAAGATTGAATATACTAGGGCTATTTAGCCAGAGAGGAAACAAATTAAAGGCACTTTCACCGTCATCATCAGATCCAACAAAAGTAGCACACTCTTTGGAATAACCTTGTCTCCACTCCACCCTGGGCTAGGACATGTAGCAATTCACCTAACAAAACCAAAGTTAGAAAAATTTGTGTAAGTTATAAGGAGAAGTCTTTCTACAAATACAGTGACATGTTGTAAGAGAGGGCTTGTGCAGACTCTACTGTAGTTTTATTATTTCATGCAGATTTCTAAACAGCTGTGCTAAAAAAAAGCAGGTGTAAAACTCAACCTGCTTTGGGGGCCAGACTAGTCAGTATCTCAAGGTCTTTCCAGTCTTTTTGTGGTTTGTTATAATTTCTATGATCATTATCACAATTTTTTTTTAATGAAGCACATATTAAGGGCTTATTCCTTAGAGGTGTAGCCAAGTCTTTCTTTCAGTAGCAGTTTTAATGGTGCTCATGGCTTTATGCCAGTTTTATTGCTGAAAGCTTAGCAGGTGATGTATTTGCTTATAGGCAGGGTTATATTTTATCCATCTCAGCATCTATTTAGTAATGCTTTAACATTCTAGAGTATGGCAGGTGCTATATAAAACACAGCATTATTTTCCATATTTTATTCCCCTCATTGGCATTCCTACTTTCAGATTAACTGGCAAAAGTACAAATATTCACAGCAATTTTAAAAGAGTAAGTTTGAGTACTCACTGACAGCCACAGTTAGCTGTGTACTATCAGTAAATAAAACATAACACAACACTGTTCCTTCCCTATTACAACAAAATTTCACAGCAGTTTTTTGTATAGGTGGAAATACAACAAATTGCAATGGCCATTCAGATACTACCTGCTAATTGTGTGTTGGAACAACACTACCTGGTTTACTTAAAATGTATTATGGTGGTATTTTGATTAGTCCCTTCATCTTGTCTTGTGGCAGAGGATAGCCAGGCAAATCCATATGGACATAAGCATATCAGTTAATGGCTTAATAAAAGCAGTCAGTAATGGATTAGGCTTTTGCATTCATAATTTCATGCTACTCTTGTAGGATTTCTAGGGGATCTAGGTAAAAGCTTCCACTGAAATTAATGGATTATACCAGAAACATCTATGGAAATCATACTGAGCTGACAAGATACTATTTTTACCTCATTCTTCAAACTGCACACGTACATATTGCGATGTTTTAATATTTCTTTTTTAGTATTCCTTCACACAGAAATCATCATTTCCACTATTTGAGTTCTTGAGAAACTTCTACTAATTTCTCTTCAATCTTATTTCAGAGTAAGGGGACTGAAAGTGAATGTAATACTCAAGAGTCAATATTTCAACTGATATTACTGAAACATAAAATAACTTCGGGAAGGTCATCTCCTCCTCCTATCCCAATGCCTTTCTTTACTTACATTTCATCTTAGCTGCACTCCTCACTACAGTGAGATTAAACATTAAGCACAACATAAACCTGTGACTTTACTGCCTGAAGGACTTGAAAATAAAATATTTCTTCTTTCTTAAATCAACAAGGTTTTTAATTTGTAATTTGTTGCTTCAACACCTCTAAGGAGATTCACATAGGAGTGCAAGGAACATATCTGAATTTTATTCACAACTCTTTTACTTTTGTCTGTCACTATAAAATATGAACAGCAATGTCTCCTAATTAATTACAGCTGATGCTCACACCCCAGTGATTCAGAAATGATACTTCACTGTCAATACTATTTTATTTCAGGGCAAAAAATGATGGTAATACAGGTGAACACTTGCAGAAACAGAGAAAAAAAAGAAGTTGTTTTTCCTTTACCCTGTGTCATTAAGCAAAAACATTTTCTTACCAATATATCACTTGAGTAGCAGCTGTCTCCTATTGAAAAATGCTCAAAACCATGGAAAAGTCATGCAAGATGTCAGATACATGGTATAGGGCAATGTATTTAGTATTGTGTTTCAAATACATATAAAGTGAGCTGAAGACAAATTTTAGGAACAACTGAAAAATCTAAAAATTAATGCAATTCCTAAGGTGGAATTCTTCTCACTGCGCTGCACATCACAGGGTGCTCCTCACAGTGAGGAGGATGTTTCAGGGTGCACTTCTATATAATTACAGAATCTACTATACTAGGAGCAAAATTACTTATACAGCATCTCACCAGTAACAGAAGAGAAGGTCAAGGCAAGATAAATAGGATAACAGGCCCTCTTATAAAGCAGCTTGGAATCAGCTTCCCTCTTTTTCAGTAAAGAAATCAAGTACAGAAAATCATTTTAAAACACCAACCATGAAAAATCCCACACAACTATTTAATGCATTTTGCAGGACAGAGATCTCCAAGACAGACTTGTTGATAAAATACGTATGTTAGCACACTCAACCTTTCCTTGAATGAAGCCAAGTGAATGGAAACTAACAATGCAATCAACAGTATCAAAAGCATTTCCAATATGCCTCCCAACATGTTTTTGTCTCTTTCCATCAGAAACATGAATAGAACATGAAGGGTATCCATCACAAACATATCCAGAAGAGAAAACAATCCCTTTCTCTCCTCCACTCTATCAGTTCTGTGAAGAATAGTCTCTTTTTAAATTGCATACACCAGTGATAGAAAAGCAGTCACTTGGCAAGCAGATTACTTCCTGACTGCTAAAGCAAACTGCTCAGGATTTTTTTTTTTTTTAAATTTATAACCACAAAAGTTAAAGCTTTCCTCTTCCAGAATTATTCTAACTTTTAGAGCAGGACAAGAAACATAACATTATAATCATGTTTACAATGTTTTAAATCATGAATCTGTTTTTAAAACCCCATATTTTTCATATGGGAAAAGTTGGATTATCAGCTTTCATCCACTGCAGAGCACATGTTTTTTATTTCCTGTAAAGTTTCAAGGCACTAAATCTTCAGTGCACTTTGTTTAGATACTGAACTTTACTACAAGTAATTCTTACAGGTTTTTTATATGTCTATTAAAATATCTTCCTTTCATGACTATATACAGCAATGAAATAACTGAAGAGTAGATTTACAGATGCAGAAAATGAAAACTACCTACAATAAAAATGTAAAACCCTCTGAACTGTTAGTAAATAAACTTTTCTGTAGAACATTTTTGGTGCACTGCATATCAAACTCAATTGTGAGTGTATAGCATAAAATTTTACTGATATGATCTTAAGATTACCACTTGTGACTCACAAGAAACAATAGTTGCCATACAAACTACTGTACAGATGTGACGGTAAAACTTCCATACTTTATGACATAAGCCATCACCATTCTGCTGACTAAAATCTTAATTACATATGTAATGCTGGGCACATTTGTTCACTGGTCACACAGGGTCTCAAATCTCCCTGAATTTCCATTTGATAATCATCCATTCCCTTCTTCCCCTGCCAAGTCTGTCTTGGCATCAGCTTAGACTCTTGTTTTTCACTATTTCCATTAAAATCATAAACTCTCTCAGCTCTGCTCAGCATGTCAATGCACAAGGCTTTTACCTGTGCTTCCAAGGGCTACCAACATGGGGTGAAAATGAGCTAATTTTATACTAAAAAAAAATGAAGGTCTGAACAATACAATTTGTAAACCTTCTGAAACCCCAAAGAACTTAAAACTCACCCTAAAGTATTGTGATCTCAATCTTTTGACTGTATTTTAATTACTGGAGTTTCAGTTAGACTCATGCTTGATTCTACTGGAATACAAGCTCAAGGAAAACCTGAAGCTGGCCAAGTGCTGCCTGATCCACCACAATTCATCATGCCCTCTTCTGGAGCTGTAGGCATGTGCATAACCCAGGGAAAGGTTAGGAAGAACTCACATCCTTATATGCCATAGTGCAAAACAACTTAAAACCATATGATTCATGTCAATAGCAAAATGTGAAGAGAGAGAACACAATCCACAGATTTTTAACCTAAAATAGATTTTTAAAATTATTTTAAATATAACTTAAACGATTTCCTGTGTACATTAAGGTGATACTAACTTGCAAAATAATTGTCCCTGCTTGAAGCACCTAAAATAGAGTTTGCAGAAAATGTGAAAAGCTTTTTTTTCCCTGTGAATACCAATCCATGACTACAGCAATCTGAACTGAAAGAGACTTTTAACAGATCTCCTAAAGCATTACCCCTTTCAATGGTGGACTCTATGATCCTTATTATTTATGGAATGATTCTACTACTGCACAGAGATCCATTCTTTTGAAAGAAGAAACCATCTTCCTACAATTTTTTGCCTTGAGTGATGTACAGATTTTTTTAGGTTTTTTGATCTCTGCCTGGTTAAATCATGTAAAAATTACATAACAATTCAATAGTTCAAAGTTTTATGCAAAACCTTCTTTTGCCAATTCCTTAAGTAAATTTTAGTACAATAAGGACAAGAATCTGGAGGGAAAGAAGAAGGGGTCTGCCTTCATTTGACAAAACCATCACAGACACCTTCTCCCCCTCTTGCATCTTCTCATTTATTTGTGTAAATGAACTGCACAGAGCAGCCACACTGACTTTAGCAGCACTGCTGCTACTGAAGAGGTCTAGCCCCCAAAAGACCTACTGACAGATGATGAAGCAGCATTAGTATTGCAGAATAACAACAATTCACATTAAAAGCTGAGGAACTATTTGTTCAATAAAAATGTTCATTTCCTTTTTCAAGCACTTGTTGAAAAGCCAGATCAGAGTTTAGAACAGTCTTTTACCATCTGAATAGCATCTGTTAATTTAATCAGCTCAGCTCTTCCTGCATGTCGGATTTGGCTGCACCAGTACCATCAGTATTGAACACGTCTGTAGAAAATATATCTGTTTAAAAGCATATCAGTTAATGCCTTAATAAAAGCAGTCAGCAAAGCCAAAAGCTTTTCTGTTTGTAGAGGAACCTAAACAATCAGGTCCTACATAAAGCTGTAAGCTATGTGTCCAGAAATTTCTAAGAATCACTTTCTCACTCCCTTCAGGATCTCCATCATTCAAATGCATGAAGGCATGAATTTGTGTGTAGGAACACACCACTTGGCAGAGTCATTCAGAAGTCATCTCGAAAGGATAACCACGTTACTGGTTTGTGGAATAACAATTTATGTTTTTTTTTTTGTCAAAAAAGAGATCTTTAACAAAGAACCATGGTTCCAAAAAAATTACAGACTTCACAGGTTTGGGTAAAGGATGTGCCTTCAGACAGAAGTGGAAAGCTTAGTAACTGCAAAATCATCTTGCCTTCTCTAGCAACTAATACTGTACTAGCTGTTTCCTTCCATTGAGAATAAAAGTATTACATGTCAAAGGTACAAAATAATTTTTTTTTCTTTTAACACTGAAGTTGAAATGTTCAGAGTACACGTTACTGTACTTTCAAACCACAGCAAGCTACTTCAAAGCAGACGTGAAATACTGCCAAGGTAACAAAAATGTTCCACCTGCACATATGTAGCAGCTTTGCCCAAAGCTGGAAATGTACATGCTGCAAGCACTACCACCACTGCAAAAGCAGGGAAAAAAGGCTGGGAAGCCCTGTGATTTAAGATATCACTCATGAACCAGACTCCCTAAACATAAGCATGCAATATACCTGCTGCTTTAGGAAACAATACTGGATATCACTATTAAATTCATTTAAAGGTTACAGGGCTTCCATAACAAACCCCAAATATCAGAGATCTTACCTCTTCAAATAATTTAATTTTAATTGCACATTATGTTAATGAAAATAAAGAAATCAGAATTTTTGGTTAGAACCCAAGTAAGTTTGCAGATAGCTCTTAAAAGCCATTTTATTGTCAACAGTCAGCACTCCCATCAACTATTCTATATTAACTTTTCAGACACTGCACATTCTGAAGTAGATTTACAGAGTCATGCATTTACACTTTATTCCACTATTCTTTATTTACCCCTAAGCATCTTAGGCCTAATTCATCATCAGAATAAGGCAGTAAAACAGCACTGAAAGCAATCACAGTCCCAGCAACCAATTGCTTCAGTCCTTATTGATTCCTCCCAACACTGGATTATCTTGAGGTTTGACTGCACACAGTGTGTCCCAGGAAACAGATCTATGCACTGGTCTGAATTTCAGACAGCTTGAAGTCTGAGGTAGCTGTGTCTTCCCCTGATGTAATGGGAAGAGATGATCCTGCAGCCTCTCTCCTGCCATCTGTCCAGGGAGGTTGGGGGATGAGCACCTTGGATGTAAAAGGAGAGAACCGCTGGCCGAGGCATCAGAGACACAAACAACGAAAAGGTGTCTCCTTACTTGCAAACAGCAAACAAGCTGGACCTTAAATAAAACAATGCCTGAATGTGTCTGAGGCATGCTAAGAATATGTTGCTCCCCTCACTTAGAGCAAATTATTATTACTGGAATGGAGGAAGCCCAAATCAAAGTATGCATTGAAGGCTGAACTATATTCTAAGCCCTGCACATACGTACACAGTCCTTATCTCATACAACCCACAAAAAAGGAGCAACACCAAGATAGTTCTTACAAAGTTTCTTCATATTTTTTCTTTTGTCAAAATAAGTAAGATCTAAGGAAAAAAAAAATTAATTATATACTCAATATTTAAATCCATCAAGAAAGTAGAGTTGTATAAAGAACAAAGCTGGGGGACACTAATTTCCTGCATAGTAAAATAAGCACCTGCTTACATCTGGAAATATCTGATTATTGCAATAAACCATGGATCAAAATAACTCTCTAAAAAACCATGGAAGATAATATGAACAAGTTTTTGTCGCTTCATAGATCATACTTCATGCATAACTTTTCTGTAAGAAAAATCATAATTGTCTTGTCAGACTGAAACCACCTGTACCTTTTCTGCTCAAGATGATATCCACTAATTACAAAAACTAGAAGAACACAATATCCAGAACCATTCTGTTTCATTCAATAAAGATATTGCCTTTAAACTATTTCACCAGTTTTCTATGGGAATTACAGTTTTGGGAGAAAGTGTATAATGTTCAGTTTCCATATTTTTAATTTAATTCAAATTTCCATCAAATATGCAACTGTACATGTCCCAAATTAGAATTAATTATTAGCTGGTAAGCAGAAAATGCATCAATCATTATCTTACAAAAATAGAATGTGTAAATATTAAGAAACCAGCTACATGTGTGTTAGATGGTACAATTGCTCGAAAGTGCAAAAATAAATGCTTACTTTAGCATAAAGCACTAACATAACTTACCAAACAATTTATTTCACTTTTTTCCAGCAGGTGAAAACCAAGCATTTTCGGGGAAAACAACATATGATGCACAAAAGCTTCTCTATTCCTTTAAAGAATCTATTTTTAATTATGATTTAAATCAATTCAGCTTGACTGATGTCCTGGTTTGCTCACACCAATCCTCAAGCTCCCCCTCCCATGAAGGTTGCTAAGTTTCATACTGATGGGCAGGAGGGAGCTGCTAGCTCACATAAATGATTTCTGGTGTGCATCAAAGGATGGCCTTTACAAGGGTCCTCCCTAACAATCTTCAAGTGATTCTCTTAGGAAAACTGATTACTCTCTAAATATGGTAGTCTGGAATAGAGTTCCCAGTCTCAATTAACCTGGGCTAGTTTCAGCTAATGAAGTGGATGTGAGGAAAAAAATTAATAAGACTTAGTACACTACTGTTAGCATACAGCCTTATTTATATTTAGAGCTGCTTCAAGCACTAAAATGAAGATTTGATCAACATATAGTGAAGTTAAAATCAGCAAAAAATATTATTTTATTTGCAGTGTCTAAATTAAGTGTCTTTATAAAAATAACAAGCAAGGTATATGATGAAAAGGCAACTGCACTCTAAAGGTCTTCCCTACATAAGTTTAGCTGAAAACAGAGATGGGAGAAAACATGTCAGTCCTATTTTCAAGGTCAAGAAGGAGGATCTGGGGAACTACCAAGCCAGTCAGGCTCTCCTCAACCCCTGAGGTGTCCGAGCAACTAATCTTGGTAATAACTTGTGAAGGTGGTTAGAAGCCTTCAGGATGAACTTATGAAGGGAAAATCATGTCTGAAACACCTGTTAGCCTGCCATAAAGAGATTTTTGGCTTGGCAGATGAGAGGAGTGGACATGTTGGTCCTGACTTTAGTAAGGCTTTTGACAGTGTCTCCCAGGACATACTCATAAAGAAACTGACAAAGTACAGACCAGGTAAGTGGGCAGTGAGTGGTGCACAGTGAGGTGGACTGAACATGGACTGAAATGTCAGCCTTGGAAGATTGTTATCAACTGCAAACAGTCCATCTAGAGGCTGGTCACCAGCAGTGTGCCCCAGGGGTCATATGGGGTCCAATACTATTTTAGCATCTTCATTCATGACCTAGCAGAATTTCAAAGATGATGGGAAGCATTGTTGATAAACCAGATGAACATGGTGCCATTCAGAGGGACCACTACAGACTGAGAAAATGGGCCAACAGGAACATCAGCAAGTTCAACAAAGAGAAGGGCAAAATCCTGCTCCTGGGGAGGATTAGCCTCAAGCACTGGTATATGCTGGGGCCTGCCTAGCAGGGCAGCAGTTTTGCAGGAAAAGACCTGGCGGTCCAGATGGATAACAAGCTGACTGTGAGCCAGTTACACACAAAGAAAGGCCTAGAGCATCCTGAGCTGTGTTAGGAAAACCACTGCCAGGAGGCCAGGGGAGCTGATCCTTCCCCTCCTCTCAGTAGCAGTAAGGCCACACCTGGATTGCAGTGGCCAGCTTTGGGCTTCCCAGTGAAGCCCAGGGAAGAGCCACAGAGATTTCTAAAGGGATCACAGTATCATGAAAACACTGGAATAATAATGCATTAATCAGGTATCCATCTCTTTTTGTTGGCCACTATTTCCTCTAAACCATGGCTATCATTAAGCTTAGGCAACAATACCATTCTTAACATACTCCACAGAAAACAAAGCAACATGTCCCCATCACAAAAAAAAAAAAAAGATTAAAGAGATAATGCCATATGCTTTGTGTCCAGGAGAATGTTTTAAAATACCTTGATATTTTTAAGAGGAAGGATGACTACTCAACTTCTTTCAGTATTTTTAAAAATAATCAAGATTTCAGTTTTCAAAAACAAAAGGAAAAAAACCCACCCAAACAAACAGTAACATGTTGACTTCCATTCTTACATATGACAAGCCTAAAATATTCTTAAAATGGCACTCTATTTTTTCTAGCAGGTATGTGGGGGTGATGGGTTGTTTAGTTTTTTCCAAACAGAGCAGCTGCAACTACTTGCAAATCAAAGAAATTCTAACGCTCTCTGGTGTAAGGAGTGCCTCTTTTTTCACTTTACCAGGGAGCTGTAGTGGCCCTTAGCTGTACTAAGAAAAGGAAACTGCAGAGCTCTGAAACAATGTCCCGCTGTTGAGAAACACAGGCATGCAACCCAAAGAAAAGCCAACTCAAAACTTATATAATCCCTACCAGAAATGAGTTCTCTAGAAATATTCTGCTGTATGCTCATAACTCCTTATGAAATAAAGGCTACATTATCCATGCAGTGTTTCAAGTAGAGGGTAACAGGCCATTTTCTTCATGACTGTAGTTGATTACATCATCTAAATGTTTAAATCTACACTGGCTCAAACACCACCTACAATTATGCCAACACTTTGTCAAAAATAACTTTATATATATTTTTAAAAAACAAACCCAAACCCACACCAGATATCTATTCTAAGTCATGGAGTCAGGAGAAATTCAACATGCTGGAATCCCCCATCACCATCTAGAGGGTGTTATCAGACAGCGCAGTGAGGTGCGAATAGGAAGGGACAGAGACAACACCATTTGAAAATGAGAGAAAGTGTTCACTTTCTCCTTTCAGAATTCACAGAATAATAGAAAACAATTACTGGTTTACCTTCTTTCTAACCCACTCCATCTCCCTTACATACTGATTATACATCTTCAATCCCTGTTTAACTCTGTCTGATTTTCATATTCTTTTCCCCTAGAGCATTCTGCCAATATTAAAAAAAAAAAAGAAAGCATTAAGTTTTACACTGTTCTCTTGTGTCATTATTTCTTTTCAACTTTTTAATCCAATTGAGTTATGCTCTATATTCTATTTTCTTCTCTCCCAGTACAATAAACTCATACACAGGCATAGTCATGAGGAGCACACTCTCCTACATAACTATATCCTTCTACTGTTTATCAACACCTTACCATCTTTGGCCACAGCCTTTCATCATTTATTTACCATATTTTTCGATCCTCTACTTTTCCTCTAGTCTCTAGTTCCCCACCCAAGCTGCTGTGTGACCTGACACAAACCCAGCAAAGCATTTATACTGTTCAATGTCTTTGTAATACTTTAAATGTCTCCTTAATGGCTTTAGCAGACCAGAGCAAAACACTCAGCGTCCTGAAGAACTGAAGTTTTCCTTCTATCAACTGAGGAGAAGACTTTTTTTTAATTTGTGGCATCACCTCTGAATCACTTCCTGGAGAAGCTTCCAGAAGAAATCCACAGGGCTATTCTTGCCCTGTCATCCCATAGCACCCAAATTTTTAATCCTTCTGGGTTTTTGTCTCAGATTAACCTGTTATGCATACCACATGCATGGTCAACCAGAATAAATATTATTTTGGTACATCTGTTTTCCAGTGTCATGATACTTATTCATTCCAGTATCCTTCATGCAGGCCCTGGCTAAGTTCTGTTCTTTCCTTCATTTGGGAGTATATCAAAACCCCACAAGTAACTAGTAATTTCATTCCCAAAGTAGTGAGAAAACAGAATTATTTTCCTGCTTAAATATTACCCATACCTAATGAACAGGTTACCATTTCTTCACCTCTCACAAAGCAGGAAGAACAGCTGTAATGCTTTAATCCTTCAGGTTAATTGAAAATCTTACAAGCCTTCATCTACCCACCATAAAGTTTAATAGAAATTTCTCCCATCACAATGCACAGGTTTAAGTGGCTATACATGTGACCCCTAAACTCATACTGATTACTTCAAAGAGCCTGTAAAGTTTTAGAAGGAACAAACAGTGATAACACACTATCATAAATTGGAATAATTGTAGAGATTAAAAAAGACAGGAGAGAGAGTAACTCAGCAGAATTTGTGTTCTTGATTTGTTTTTTCACACTTGGGGAAGGAAGGGTATTTGTTTGTGATATTTGGAGGAGAAAAAAAAAAATCACATTTTCTTCATCAGAGGTAATTTTTTTGGTCACCCCTAAAACTCGAAAAGTGGTTAGAAAACAGACATGTAAAAGTTTGTCTCTTCCAGTTATTTGAGACTATTTTAGTGAGGCACATATAGGAAAACTGCTCAGCTCTAAAGGCCCACCTCCCAGTTCTGAAAACAAAGTCAAAAAATAAAGCACAGCCTTCCATCCATGCCTGTCCTTTAATTATCACTTTTTTATAGAGCATCTCATATCACTGGGCATTGTACTTAACACCTTCAACTTCTGGATTGGGAGATGAGAGCAGAAACCAAGCTTTCATTTTATAAACATACGTTCCCTATGGAATAAGCTTAGAAACGTAAATTCGTAATTTTCCAAGCCTAGAACAACAATGGTGGCTGGCAAATACAGCCACCAACAAAAAGACTTTGTTTATAAACACATAGAAAAATAAATCATGTTTTGAAACTATCAGTGTACCATTTTATTGGCTTTACTACACAAGAATTAAGGAGCAAGCTCTGAAAATAGGAAACACAATTAAATTCTGTTTATGTTTCTTGCAAATGAAGCATATATGTTTTTTAATCTTGGTTTGAATATATGGGAACACTCTGATCCCTTTCAACATCTGTGAGAAAAGAAGGTGAGGAAAAACCTAAAGCACACCTACAGCAGAAAGGGACACATCTGGAAAAGAAAATCACTAGTTTGGTAGACTTGGGGTAGACAACAGGATTGAAATAGAATTTTTCACCTGTCTGTCAGCAGGATTTAATTCTGGATAGATGCTATCCATTTGCTGCAGCTGGTAATTATTCATGTCTGTGCTATTTCCACATGTGCATACACACAAACACACTCACAAATTTTATATATATATATGTATTTATTTGATTACAAGCTGTTACACTTTTATGCTTTTCTCTAGCTAACTGAGGAACACTATTCTCCCATCTCTCTTTTTCTTTAAAATTACCTGGAAGCACATGTGACATGATTTCCATTAACTGAAGTATTTACACACACACTGAACACATCTCTCTCTGCAAGTTATGCCCTGCCCTAGACAGAAATTACTGGAAAGAATAGATGAAATCCCTCTGATCGTCCCACTCATTCTGTCAATCTAGGTAATATAAAGCTCCCTCCTACTTTCACATCAGTAATAGTTGAACTTTGTTATTTTATATTAAAAACAAGGAGGAGAAAAACATTTTAAGGATCTTTAGAACTGAAGGTTCACATGCATTTTCCCTCTGCTTACCTCATCTCTAAATGACCTTCTTTAAGGTGAATTCCCAAGCAGAGTAAAGTTCTAAAATATTTAGTAGCCATGTATTAATATATTTGTTTATTTATTTAATGTTTTCATCTTTCCTGTTCAAAAAGACGTGAGTCTTGTGCAAAGATTTCCCATGCTAGCATGCCATCCCCTCTCCACCACGCTGGAGTTCTTCGTTAGATGATGATATCTGAGTTCTGTGTGAGACAGAGCACTGACCTAGGGGTCAGAAGTTTCATGTAGCTGCACTGGTCTAACTGACAGCAGGGTTGAGTCTAGATTCATAAAAAAGCACAAAGTAGAAGATCTGCAGTAAAGGAGAACACTTTATACATAAATAAAGATATGCAACATCAGTGAGGGAAATCTACAACTAACAATCTCTCTCTTTCAAATTTTCCTCAATTTGATGGGCTCCTTTGCATCAAGTAAGGCATAGGAGCAAGTTTCATCACAAAACCTATTAAAAATGTGCAAACTCGCAAAGCATTTGGGTTTCTACCTCCACTTTGACCATATGATTTTATTACTCTCTTAAAACAGTTTATTTCTACATTGAATGCCTCAGTGTAATTAGCTATGTATGTCAGCTTGATTCAGAGAAAAAATTCATTATATACATCTTGCTTTAGATAATGGCCCATTTGTACTGTGATTTTAAGTGGAAGGGATATACCTGTTACCAATGATTACTTTGGGGTCTACACTTTAGATCTTCTTCCAAAAGATGGCCTGTTTATACCCACTAGGTTTCTCTAAAGTTGGAACAGAGAATGAATTGCAAGAAATGAAGTGGGAAGAAAGACACAAGGTCCTCAGTTGTCACATTCATTTCAGAGGTGTTTTGCATTAAAACCGAATTGTTCATTACCAAGACGTTCTGTGACTTGAGTGTGTCTCAGTTCAGAGGTCAGAGGAAAGCCACAGAAAGTGGCTCCAAACCTTTCCATATCATACAAAAAATTTCATTCACATTTCAAAACTGTGGTGGTTGACTTACACTGAAATAAAAACAATACAGACTCCAGTGATGAAAACATGCAAGTTCTCCCTCAAGCAGATCTGGCTGACACAAGTGGAATACAGATCTCTGTTCTCTGGTCCAGATCATCAGTGCTAAAATCCACACAGCTAGGATGATTCTGTTGTGTCTAGAAATAATTCTTGAAAACATAATTTTTTGGACTGACATTTAAAGTGGGGAGGGGAATCACTGAGGTCAAACTAAATTAAACTATGTTGACATGGTTCTCCATCCCAAATGACAAACTACTGCTATCACCACTTCAGTCTGTTTACTGTAGATTAAAGCTCAATATTACAGAAATGCAAAGTCATTAACCAGGATAACAGTGTATAGATAAAGGACAGTTACCAACAGTTCAAAGCCATGGACAAAATATGCAATTCCCTGAGGCAAACTGGGATGCAGAAAAGCTGCAAGAACCCAGTAATACACTGTAAAAATGTAATATTATGTAAATAATTATATATTTCATTCTTGATTATCAAGTAGCTTTATCCCTATGAATTACATTAGTCCTCAGGGACCTCAAATCATTGCTGATTGAATAGATTATTATAATCTATTACTAGAATAAATCCCAGAATAGATGTCACACTACCACTCAGAAAAAATAAAAAGCTTCACACCATCACCACCACCACCAAATAAACTAATATGCAGAACTTAGCTCTTTAGCTCCTCACATCTATCATCTGTCATTTATCTCTGTTCTTTCTATATGAATGACAATGGCTATTTTTTAAAACAGGAGAGCAAGAATGGCTATAAGGAAAGGTAATGAAAAAAGAATGCAGTAACCATACTGAGGATAATGGGGTGTTCGAGCATTCCCTTAATTAAATGGCTGGTGGGGAGAGAAACTCCTTCAACACCTACATAGAACAAACTTTATTATAACTAATAGGAGGAGGAGGAGAAAGTAGGGGCAAGTCAAGAGAAAGATATGGAAGTATTCAGTATTCAGTATAAAATTCAATATTCAATATAAAATTCAGCTGAGAGCAAGAGCTGCAAAAGGATGTGCTTACAGTACAATGCCTGAAGGGGAAAAGAGGAGGGCATCCCAGATGTCTGCAAGGAAAAATATTTCTATTGTTTTCTAGCAAAAATATTCAAGAAAGCAGAATTGGAATGGAAACTCAAAACTATATACTATATAATATACAGTATATATACTACTATATTGGTGCCATTTAGGAGCAACATAATACAATAATTTTAATAACTAGCAATTAACAAATAAGTAATTCTGAGTTCAAGATGACCAGATTACTCAGCTTTTCCTCTATCTGTGGCCACACACATTGTATGCTTAAACATTGAAGGTTTAGGTGTATGTTCATCTGTGTCCATCTGCTTTCCAGCATTGCCTGTATCAGTTTTAATCACATATTAGAGAACAAAATTCACGACCACAAATAGAAACCTGGTAACAGTCCAAAGGGATGGGGAAGCTGAGCTCTCTTGGAAGCAAGGATGAGGCTGCAAGGAAGATGGTTGAAAGGAGTAGGAAAGCACAGAGAAACAGCTGTGAAACTGTGAATGGCCCTTCGGCCACAGATGTTTCATGTGGTAGCAAGTCCAGGCTTTTGTTGATGCATCTCAAATCCAGTCAGGTGATACATTTTAAACACACCCTGACACTAGGTGCAGGTTAGTCCCACATGGTTAGGTCTAAACACAGTCTAGACAACCTCCCATACTCACAATAAAAGGTTTCCTAGTTTAGAAGCACGTTGGCTATCTTGCCTCTTCAGAAAGAAAATAAATTCTTGATAAAACTTTTTAAAATGTAGTTTTATGTAGATAAAGTTTTTGGTTTAGTCACTTTGAATCATAGAGTCTGTGGAGTTGGAAAGGATCCATCAGGACCACTGAGTCCAACTCCTGTGTACCAAATTTATGTTCTTCTGCTCTCTCAATTGCAACAGAGGATGGATTCTCAATAGTTCTTCATTATTTTAAAATTTCAACAGAAAAAAAGTAAGAGAACTCCTATATTAATCATCGAAGTGGTAAAACAGTCCACTAATAACTCAGGGTTGCATGGATTACTTCATAAGGACAGGTTGGGGAAAATAAAACTTGCAAGCTGGCTACAGAGAAGATGGCAAAAAGAAGATATCCATGAGTGCAATACTCAGCAAGCATACAAAGACACTGCATCAGCCCCTACTGGAGATTCCTTGGTGACTTCAGAATAGAGAACAATCAAAAAAACAGAAACAAAAAATCCAGCAGATGGCTCTAAATGAGGAGAACAGAGACAGGTGACTAACTAGCCTGAGAGAAATAAAAATAAAATGGGAGCAGTGCCACAGTGTTATCGTTTTTGTAGAGACACCTGGAGAGGTAGCAGGCTTATCAATGAATGCCAAAAATGAATAGTACCCATCTGCTCACCCTAATAAATAATCCTTACTAGAAAAAATACAAAAGAATATAATTCCCTTGGCACTACTAACATGTTTTCAGCAGACTTGTTTGTTTAAAATATTTATTTGAGACTTACATGGCTTAACAACTATTTGCTAAGAACACAATAATGCTTTAAAATGACCCTTGGAAGCATGGGGCAAATCAGTAGCTGTAAGAATTCATGAAAACAGAAAGCCCTGATAACTCCCTTTCAAATAAGCAAAACCTCTGCAATTATCACTGCTTTCAAAATGTCTATAGAAAGGTATCTCTGACCCACTGAATGGACTGATAGCAAAACCTAAATGAGAGGCACTTCAAAGTCTGGAAAGTTAGTATTCCTCTGGAGGAAATGGCAGGAGAAAGTGTCTCCATTCAAAAAGAACTTCAAGAACCATGGTACAACATCAGTTCACCTCCTCTGCTGGCCTCCACAAATGGCAAAGAGTAACCATTCTGCTGATTCAAAGTGTGGATTGAGAAAGAAAATCAGACATGGCTGGAGGTAAAATGAGGAATGCTCAGGTCTCCTGATGTACTGTTACAAAGCAAAATGGCATAGAAGAGAAGACTAAAGCAGGCAGATGGGTTTGCCTTCATGAGTTTGAAAGCAAAATGCCTCTTCTTTAGCACTAACCTTTATCAACTCCAACCACTGCTTATGTAATGAAGGTGTAGGAGTATGGAACAGAAATTCGAACTTGCTGAAACTGAGGCACTTCCAAGCTGGACTTTTGATTCAGTGGTGTATTTATTTTTCATAGATTACATACACAGCTGGAAAATACCCAGGTCTGTTTAATACCTTCAATTCTACCACCTCAATAAAAGCAACTCAATCACATAAAACTGTGTGGATTCACAGAAAATTATCCAGAATAGGACAGGACACTGTACACAGCCTGTACACAGCTATTACCATCTTTGCAAATGTTTCGCATAAATGTTTTTGCATTAAATTTTTGCTTTCATATGGCAAAAATATGACAGAATTAAACTTAAAATATGCATATACAAACATGTATGAAGGGAAAGGAGAACACAACAGAAAGCACTTCTGAGGAGAGAGAAATCACAAAATATGAGCAAACACAGGCCAGAGTTCTGTAAATGTCTGTACACATGGGGTTATAGTTCCTTTATAGCTCCTACAAAAGATTTTTAAAAACTCCCAAACTGCACTAGACCAAAACAAAGCCAGCAGCTACTGCACTGGTTCCTGTAGACTGAGGTGCCTTTACCAACTTCCAGCTGGCTCTTCCAGCTGAATCACAAAAGACAACACTACAGTATAGCCTTGCACATTATTCCCACTGCTTTGTACTCCCTGCCTTAGTGTGAAGACACAGTTAAGTAATAAAAACCTGCCGACATGATTTTGTTCACCTGTGAACTGGCCACACTTTTTGAAATAATAAGAGCAGGAATTCTCTGATACAAAACCAAACAGAAGGCTCAGTTTGAATCCAAACAAAGTTTTCCACCAAAGAAAACAAACTCTCAAGGTCAAGTTACAGGATTTTTACTGTTGCATTTTCCACATGACATTCCTTTTCTACAAAAACAACAAAAACAGCTGGTTTGGGTTTCTTAAGTAAGTATTTTTATGAAACATTTGAAGCAAAGCCTGAATCACTGAAAATCTGAATGCAAAACGGACATCCTTAAGTTTTAATTTCTGTCATAAAAATTAGACAGGGTAAAATTTAAAGCTTTTATAATGTTAATCATTCAATGTTAGTAGGAAAATATTCCTTCTATTCCCTCCTTCTGTTGACTGTACCTTACATTCAAAACACCTATGTTTCAACACAAGTAAGGTCCATTGCCATGGCTGACAGATTTTGCCCATGCTACAGGAATGAACAGAGGCAGCTGGTGCCACAGCCTTCTCCTGATACCTTAGAAAATGGTACCAAAAAATCCTTTAAAGGTACAACATATATTCTCATTTTTCAAGCATTAAACTGTTCTCACTATGATAAGAAAAAAGCATGCCTGTAAGTGGTAACACTCCACTGACACCATTTCATATCCTTTTTATAATGGTCTTCTGGGGACCTCTCAGAGCAGGACATCCTGCCTCTAGCATGCACAACACTGGATATATTTTAGATATTTTAGAAGAAATTGTAATCACCTAACCAGATATATTCCTAAATTTTAATCTTTGAAAACCTTTCATGTTGCTAAAAGCCTGCAGAAAAAAAGCCCAACAAAACCCCACAAAGTTTAATAATTTCCTTTAAAAATCAGCTAGTTAGTTAGGATTACTCTACCTGGACTTGAAAATATTTCAGGATTGTAGAATTTAGACTCTAAAATCTCCCTAGGAACAAACATTTCCATTTATCTCAGTGGAAAGAGGTTCAGCTTTTGATCTTTTATGATTCCCCTTTGCCATAAAATTTTATCACACATGGGACCTTAAATAGTTCCAGCTTTTTTTAACAGATCTTTTTTCTTGAACGCATCCATAATTATTTGGTATCTGCTCATTACATTGCAAAAGCAGAGTTTTTCTTCCCTTGCCTTTCCACCCAGGTTACCAGACTGAGTAATGGTCACCGAAAATAAAACTTGCTAACTTGCCCACCCATAAAAATGACGCTTCTGGAAACCATAATTTATAGAAGTACAAGCAGCAGACGGATTCATTCCAATTTAAATATCTGAATCAGAGCCTGAAGGGCCAGTAGCTAGAAAATGGTCTTAATTTCATATCAACAGAGCAATCAATGGCTAATCAACAACACAGTAAGTATAAAATCTCCATTCTGTCACGTACCACCAAACCCTTTAATAAACTCATTTTGGCTTCTTTCTACTGACAAACACAGGTATTTGGGAAAAAATGGCTTTAAAAGTATGATATCTACCTGCATAAAAAGATTCCTTCCTAAAGAAGTGGGCCTATGAAATGGAATTATTTTCGCCACACTGGAAGAACAAATTAAACGCATGAAATCTTTGCTGATGCTGGTACCAGGTTACTTCAGCTCCCATTCTAGGTCAGGAACATCATAGTTTTTCAAAGTCCAACCAGCCTGCTATCAGACAGGTGAAAGAGACTCTCTTCTTTGTCACATTATACCAGAAATCAACTTGTGCCAACTGAAGCAAGGGGGTTTGGTTTTGCTTTTAAGCTGTTTATCTACTCTAAGGGTGTGAATCTAATTATTTGGCCTTATTGTAGTATGCTAGGGGGAGTTTTGCTTAAATAATTCTGCTGGTTTTCCTGGCCAGCTTGGAAAATTAGGGAACTTCTGTGAGCAAAGCAAACAAATGTTCAAAACAAACCAGATGCTCTTGGTGCACAGTAGATGAGAGTTTTCAGCTACCTAGACATCCTTAATTACTTTTAGCAAATAAGTCATCTGGGTAAAGTTGTTTGTTGTAGTAAAGGTTGTCCATTCCTCTGTTGAGGTAATCTCCTCTTGGAGCACTGGGCCTTTCACTGACAAAATAAATAGAGCATTTTTTTCTTGCAACTAGTAAAAAGAAAGTGAAGTCATAAAGAGAACCCAACATCTTTTTCTGTAGCACCTAGAGAAGGCAATAAAAAGAGGTTTTCAGGTTTTTCATGCCACTTGTAAGATACTCTGTTCCTACCAAGCAACCACAGAGAGCTCTCTTCTTGGAAGAAGCAGCAGACTATTGGTCAGCTGAGACCCTTCAGCCCAGAATATTCAATAATCACCTCTTTAAAAGTACTTATGTTTATTTATTGCCTTCTATGAGAAGGGATTATGATGACTGTAAAACACAAGGCTACTTGCGTTACACAGCAGTCATCAGTGCCTGGTGCACATGCATCCCCCAGGTATATTTGCATCTAGGAATTTATTTTGGGATCCACAGAGAACTGTCAAGAATTACCACAAACAGCTTAATACAGAAATGCTGCTTTACATCTCGCTCTGTTTATGCTCTGTCTTGCTATGAGGGTAAAAGCTTATTTCCAAATGCAAATCACAGATTATAAAAATATCAGAAGGTGCTAGATGTGTCATCAGAAGGGAACCTCTAATAGCAGCCATCAGTAGGAACCACAGTTTGCTAAGAATTTTGATTCACATCTGGTGATCACATCTTTATATAGTTATCATCAGTGATGTTCTGAACGGGTACAATATGACGGGAACATATCTTTGGTTCTAGTGATACTACATTTTAGGAGTGATGTNAACCACAGTTTGCTAAGAATTTTGTATTCACATCTGGTGATCACATCTTTATATAGTTATCATCAGTGATGTTCTGAACGGGTACAATATGACGGGAACATATCTTTGGTTCTAGTGATACTACATTTTAGGAGTGATGTATAGTAAGACATGATTTCACAATGTAAATATATTACCTATATATGCTTTGCCTCAAAAAATTCTACCAGCTTTTTATTTTTCATACAGCACTTCATAGTCCAAGGAACAGAAAACAATTCAGTTTGAAATCACTAGCCTTCTTTTTAAAATTCTCATACTCTGAATACTTTCAGGAACAGAATAAGGTCACCTAAGTGCAGATTCTGGGCTGAGCTTGCACACCTGAGGCATGAACTCCAACAGGCAGATGGTTTGGCCACAGTGGGTGTGTGTTTTCTGCAGGCGTGCACAGGGGGAATGTGGACTGCAAAAATACATCCTGCTCTGTCAAACCACTTCAAGTTGCACAGAGGATTTTTCCACGTACTGTAATGCTCAAGCAATCAAATTTGCATCCCATGGCCCACTCTTCTAATTGCTGAAGCATAGATTGGAACATTCTCACAGCTCAAAAAAACTTTGACAGATACAGAAAATACTGTGAGAACTGCATTTCTCCACCTTCTTTTGGAATTACAGTAATTTCCCCTGGAATGGGAAAAGCAGATACCCAATTCTCAGATTGGGTAATTAACTACTGCTTACCTTTCATTGGTGACAGGTATTACAAAGGAGCAGCTTCCTCAGTACCAATGGAAGATTAGAGAAATAAAATTTTAAACACCCTTGCAAAATTGCAGGGCTGGACAAATGAAGAGTATAAGGAAAAGAGTTTGTGCTGAACTTTGCTTTCAGGATGCTTAAGCCCTCTCTTTCAGTTCAGAAATTCCAACTCAGTCATCTCAGAAGGAAGTAAGAGCTCCAGGACAATATGATCCTGACACAAAGAACTCAATGGCTTAACAACAAGAATTCTCTTTCTCATCAAAGACAAAACATGCACAACCTTGCCTCAAATCTCAGTTACAAGTCCTGCAGAGAATTAATGCATCAGTAATGATGAAGGTCTTTCTCCCATTTTCTAACTTCTCATGGCAAATACAGTGTACTGAGGAGCAAAACTGCCCACAAGGAAAAAAAAGTCCAATAACAGTAAGAGATGGATGGGCCCAGAACTAAACTTAGGGATGACTTTTAAAGATAATCCCAAGACAAATCTCCTTTAGAAATGAATACAAGCTTTACTTCTACTTCACGGAACTACAGGATCATAGAAAAATTTAGGTTCAAAGAGACCACCGGAGGTGGTTCAACACCTTGTCCAAAGCAGGTCACCCAGGGACTTGCCTAGGTGGGTTTGAAAGTCTCCAGCAACAGTTTCCACAGCTTCTCTGGGCAAACTAATTACAGCTCATTTGGATTTAGTGCTCTCCCCATCATAAATTCTTCATACAGAGAGACCCACACAGAACAACCTCTTATAACACACACAAGCAAACTTAGAGTTGGCCTAACTGATGTTTTCAAAAAGGGAAAATAGGCAGATACTGCGTGTGTGCAAAACTTGGGAAAGATTAAAGGTTCACAAGTCACACTAAAGAAATCTCACACTTATACATCCACTTCTTAGGTCTTAGAAACTGCACTATTTACTTCTATCTACTTTGTCTATGCCTGACCTGTAGTATGTGATGTACCATAAATGTCCTACCTTTTCTTTTCTTTTTGCATCTGGCTACCAACACTATAAAAGTTAAATACCAACTGATTTCTCAAACTCTTCTCTTATATGATTTCTCACAGTTATGGATTTACATTCCAAATATCTAGAATAAGTGTACTTCAGAATTTAGTTGTGGAAAGAAGGGTGTTATACCACAAAATTGGGAGAGTTTTCATTTTAAAATAATCCATTTTGGATGTCATATATCACAAATGGAGATGTTAATTATGCAGAAAAGATGAGAGATTTATGATGAGCTACTGTGTGTACTTTTCCAGATGATGGCAACACACTGACAGCATTAAAGAAGTAGATGTGTTACTGTAAGGTTTATTGTCTAGGCAGCCTCCTCCCTCTGCAGCAATCTAACAGTTTACATTTACAGTTGATTATAATTTCTATTATGTTCCAATATTTGCTAATCATCTCAGAGACTGTGAAAAACAGCATCATTTGTCTCAAGCTCTCTCCTGTAGACACACTACTCTTCTAAAAGTCTAAAAGACAATGCAATGCTTTCTCTTAAAGCATCCATTCTCAGTTCTTTTAAAATATTTCAGACAGGACTATTTTATTTTCCTCTTCTGTAAGATGTGTCAGCCAACAGAACATAATTCATCCTCAGGTTTACAGTAAGCTTTCTTTGGCAAGCAGCAGAACAAGCAAAAGTTTATTTCCTCTGTGTTTGGAGGCAAAGTTAGTTTGCAGATTCAAGGGTAAGGGATAAATTCATCCTGCTACCTCTGCTTTAGCTGAGGAATTTATAGGGTTTCTGTCCTTCATTAAGCCCTTTATTCTCACACACCACCTGTACTTTGCTGTCTCTGGTGTCCCAGACATTCTGCGTGAAATTTAACTGAAGTGGAAAAAAGAGGGCTGACAGCAGATGCACAAATACCATCTTGGAGACGTAATTTCCTTAGGCCTTTATGCTTAAAACCTGGAATTTTTAAGAAAAGCATTAAGCTCAATCTAACAGCGTCTTCGAAAAGTGATGGCAAAACATAGCACCCAGCAACAGCTTAAGTGGAAGTAGCACTCTGGTTCTTAAAATGATACAACTTCAGTCTATTCTCACTGATAAAGGTCACTGCTGAAGCAATCTGCTGCTCTGGGGGCAGATTACACTTCTTTTGTATCCTTCATCCGGGATACTCCCTGCTTTCACCGGGCTGCAACACATCTAAGTGTGAACAGATTGATTAACAACCAGAAATCTGAAACAAGCTGCCACTGCATTTCACTGTAGATGAGCAGGGATTGCTGGAGAGACTTTGTAGAGTCAAACCATACACACGTAGGGGGGCTGTGCAACACAAACTGCACATTTCAGTATGGGTGATCCTGGGCAGAAGACAGAGAGTCACTGCTTTTTAAAGGTCTGCTTTTTCAAAAGTATTGGGAGGTATGACAGCAATGACAATGGTTGATTTGAAATAGCAGAAACACAGAGAAAACAATACACAGAGAAAAACAAACAGAAACAATAAGCTATTTCAGAGCCAGAGAAGCTGATGAACTGACATACTTAAGCACAAGAAACCTAACCTCAATTCCTAATCAGTAGAGGTCAGACAACATCTTGTTTACATCCTAGAAATTCTTGTGGCAGTAATTGAACAGAAGGTTTGTGACAGAGTAAGAAAACTTTTCCCAACTTGTGCAATAATACCTTGACTTTTTAACTACACTGTCTCAAAATAAGTAACAACCTAAGATAGGATATCTTGCTTCACAATACATTAAGTAATACATTAAACAGTATTTTTCTGCTTTTAATTCTGTCTGACACCAAAACATAGACTATGTATACATTTTCATTCGCCTGTTTCTCAGATTTGTACCTTAAAAATATCGCTCTCCTTCGAAAAGGAGTTATTAATTTTTAAAGAAGCAATGGCAAATGAGGAAAACCATTGCTTACCAACATCCCTTCTCAATTGCAAATGCAAGAGTAGCAATATAAGCTCATCAATCAGCAACTAGAAACATATAAAGAAATATTTAGATCACCTACCTAATTCCTTTTCTGTTGTCTGGATCATTCCCTCAAGCACACAAATAATTTTGTAATACCCTCCAAAATCATTGTAGATGATACACAATAACATATCAGCATGGCCTAAGCATATGTCATGCTTATTAGAGAAGGTAATGTCTGCCTCAAAAGGTGCCTATGTTTTGTGTTATGTTGCAGTTGCTACAAAATGTTTTCCTGTAAAGCAGTAGAGAAAATACCACCTAAAACTTCAGCATCTTGTTGGTATAGTACTTAATGTTGCTTTAGTAAGTCTTAAATATCCTTGAGAAAAAAAAAAATCAAGGCTCCTTTTAATATTTTTTGACAGAGACCTAATTTTTTCAGGTTAGTTTTCATTAACAGGTATGAAACTGACACATTAGAGAATTCTTATTTATTGTGCTAAAAACTGGGTGCAAACTACTAAAAGTATAAGCAAACCCAAATGACAGATTTATGGCTAGTTACACACCTGCTAAATTGAGAACCTGTGCAGTTAGCTTACAAGCCTTTCTCCCTTGATTTTTATCCTACTGTTCCTATTTATTCTACTAGTACATAAGAAGCCTGGTAGCTTTCATAAACTTTCAGACTGTAAATCATTCAGACTCTCAGCAGGGTCTCCCAAAGCAAACAGGACACATCTACATGGAATCTGTGTCCAGTGTCAACACCCACAGCCAGCTCCCACCACCCTTCCCCCTTGCCCCAAGCAGTACCTTAACTTCACCAACTGACCCAGGGAAGGTGCTGGAGCAGCTCACCTAATAACAAACAATACAGGAAGGAATAAGGTGATAGAAAATGCTTCAGAGGAGAAATGTAGCCATTCTGAACCAAAACTGTCCAACAGCTTTGCCTACAAACTTGCCTTTAGCAGAGGAGTTTTCTCTGGTTGTTTCTCAAACTTGAATGAATGTAAAGGTATCCCAAAATGAAGCTGCACTGCTTTACATAAGTTAAAATAAAATAAAATGAGAGCATTAATAGAGATATCTTCAATATCATCCATTATAAAAACACATTCTATTGGCTTATTAAACATTTGATATTACAGAACCTCTTTATTGCTCTGAAGCAAAGAGAACCTATCAAAACTTTGCATTTTTAACCCTTAATGTTAAATATAACTGGGGGTGAAAAGGGGGGAAGGGGGGTAGTTTACTGTATTTCAAAACAGACATACAATAAAGTTACAATTTGCTCCCTTTTCCAGCATAAAAATATTTTCAATGGCATACAAATAGACCTGTTTTATGTGTAATGAAAGATGGTCAGATCTGATGGTAAAGAAAGAAAAAGAAGTTTAGCATAAAATGGCTCTTTAAAATGAAGGTCCACCACTAGGAAAGCCAATTGTGGGTACTTCTGCACTTGCCATATCTTAGACACACAAATATACTGGTTTATGTAATTACCATCTCAGTAGGTAAGGAACTAGAAAAGCCAACATCCCAGCATTTCCCAAGCTTGCTACTAATTAAATCATATGCATACCGGTTCAGTCCAAGGATGATCAAAGTTAATGAAAAAAATTTCAATTTAATTCAATGAACTGTGGATCAGTTCCAGACATCTAGCTGCTACTCCATCCTCTTTCTTCTTTATCAAAAAGCACTCCAACAGTGTGAAAGTGAAGAGGACTCCATATGAGTCCACAGATTTTGTGATTTTGTATTTCCTCTCAGATCTGAATTTTAAATTAATTATTTGACAGTTGACTACATTGCATAAAATTAAGTAATCTTTTCCATGAAGGTGGATTAGGTGCTATTCCAGGCTTGGAAGGAAAACTGACTACTATAATATTACTGTTACATCAATAGTTTTAAAAGATTTCAACCATTTCTTTCATATACAGGTCTACCCTCATTATAAATTTATTTGTGTGTCCCACTGTTCAACCCTGCAACAATATATTGCCATATGTGAGCATGTAAAATGTCAGTCCAATGTACTGGAAATAAGGCACTAAATGTATAAGGCTTTCTAAGATTAACAGAAAGACAAATTAAGGTCATATAAAGACAAAAAACAAATCAGTGCTCAGATCAAATATCTATTTCTAGTTACATTTGAAATGCAATGTCACAACTGCCAAACAACTTCAGTAAACTAGACAACAATTATGAAACCTATCTGAATACCCTTTGCTTCAATTCTTATTAACAATGTTTTTTCACAATCTATTTTTCCCTAAATGTTTGTATTAAAAAAAGATAATTTAATTTTAGCATCTCAAAACTCATCTCCCAGTGCTGTCCAGGTGCTTTGTAGCCATGGTTTCAACAAATGTCCTTTCAGATCAGCCTAAAGGCTCTCATTCCTTTAAAACAGAGCTAGGCAGGAGTTGCTCTAAAATCTTTTTTTGGGGATTCAATATATGCATCACTTTTAATAGCCATTGCATAATGTTTCAAATGCAATGAGTATCACACAGGAAATTAAATTTTACAAAATAATCTATCCTGTTCAACAATCAAGAGTCAGTTAAATGAAAACTGAAGCTGTCAGCCTTCAACAGGAAGAATAGTGTCTATGCCTGAAACTTCACATTCCATCTATACAAGGACACAAGCTGAAATGAAAAATAGTTGACATAGTTTCAATAACATTTATGTATGCAGCACTGCCTAGCTGTCCACCTTACATCTTTCCTATTCTAAGACAGATTTTAAGCATTTCCTGTTGGAAGAGGCTTTCTTTTTTTAATCATCACCTCCTTCTACTTCATGTTGGAGAAACACACTGAAACAAATGGGAAGGGAATGGTGATACCACAACTTTTATTACCACACCTCAGGTCTCCTTTGCTATACCTACTGCCTGGACAACTGCTGTGCCACTGGGAACCTCATGACCAGGGAGTCAGAGCTGCAGGATTTCATTCCTATGCAACTCAAAATTCTGTCTCATAGAGCCCTAGAACCCTGAATTGGAATGTGAAATGATCTCCCAGTATGCTTGCCCCTTCTCTCTCAACCTCTGTGTGAGATAAAAGAGATCTAAAGAGAGAGATGTCAGAAAATGATGACTGAAATCCCTACTGTCTTTCTTCTGTTTTGCTTTGATAGGAAGTTTTCTGCAGAGTCACTTTCAGGCATCCAGTTAAAAACAATGTTAGCAGGGCTTTTTTATTGGGTCCAAACATGTGAGAAATGGTTCCTAAGCTCAGCACTTGCCTGAGTACAGCATAGTTGCAGGATAACAGATATATAGTTTAAGGTACAATGAGTAAAAATTGAGTCCTATAAATTTAACCACGTGCTAATGTTGCTCTTGAGAGAAAAAGAAATAATTTCTTACACGTTAAAACACTGCTATCAGCTCATTCTCCTTAATAAGAGCCCACTATCTTTGAAATATTAAATGGGACCTACTAAGAAGTAAATTCTATTTGCTGCAACACTTTTCCTTAGATAATGTGAAAATCTTTACTGTTTTTGTACAATTCCCTATCACTGAAGCTCTTTTCTGTTGAGTGAGTGAAACAGAAATCAACAATCAGATTTTTTTATTCTCCCATTTACGTGCTAGTGACTTAGGCTGTTGTGTTCCCTTACTGTTGCTGTGGTCCAGAAGCAGAAAACCCCTTCATATCTCACAAACTATTAACCTAAAGTTCTAAGCTAGAACTGCAAATTTATACTATGTGACAGCAAACAAAACTTGTTTAGAAACTGTATATCTTTGATCCCAAGTCACATGAGCTGCAAACATGAATAAAGCATGAAAACAGAAATAAAACAATAGTAGAGGGAAAAGCAGCTAGCCTACACAGAGTGCAGTATTGACTTGCATGTTGTAAAAGGAAAAAAAACCAAAACAACTCACCACATCAGTTTCTAAATGACACAGTTCATCCCAACCCATTTAACCTACACAAAATGCTGGACTCTCATGAACAGCAAAATTTGAAAACAATACAGACAGCTCTGCCAGCAAGTCTTGCACAATCACAGTCTCTGTCGCAATACAGTTGGTCTCACAGCAATAGGTAAAACAAAAATGAAGTAAGTTACACTGCTAAACATTTTTAGTTTGCTTTCCTATACCCTGGTCTTTTTAGCAAACTTACTTATTCTATTTACATTTTTTTTTACTACTTTGCTGTTATTTCTTTGATTCCAGCACTAAAATTTACCACAGGTGAATGGATCATGTATCTCTTCTAAATCCCACATGATGGTCAAGGCTGTGTACTCCCTCCTCAGTCTTCCAACACACTACTGAGCTGCAAGATGAAAGACTTATTTTGCTCTTTTAAGGACAAGTGTACCCAAGAATACACACAAGAATTAACTGCCTAGCAAACCTCCACTAACCAGCTTAAAAATTTTACTTTGCATATTCTACAGCTATGAATGTATACGGGTTACCAAAAGACAGAAAACCTGATTTGCAAATATTCTACTTATATTATGAAACATCTTCTGTAACTACAGCTAAATAAATGCATTAATTATGTTTAAAGCCTAAGGGTAAAAAAAGTAGTATTTTCCCTAAGAACACTTAAACTGCAACCACTGACACTAAATTATAAACTATGCTGCTGCTGAATATTCATGATAAATTCAAGCCCCCTGAAGTTAAAGTTCTGCCTATTCAAATAAATGTATGTCAAATTTTAAAATACATTTGCTCAATCCTGTTCCAATTTCCTGATACAATTGTGCTCTGGTTTTGTTAAAAGTTTACAACCAGGATTAAGTCATATGTATTCAGGCAGACCTACCTTGTAACTGTATTTGATTACATCTGAACATGACTGCCTTTACAGCATTTCAGATGTGCTGACATCTCCAATAACTTGTTAAAGAAGAACTGGTTCCAAAATATTCTGTAGCAAGCAAAGCATGACTTAAAATACAGATTGAAATTGTGTCTCCATGCAGTCCTGCTACCATCAGATTAAAAAAAAGGTTTGAAAGTATTACACTAAAAAGAACAAGACTAGTACTGCTAACTTCTTTCTTTGTCATTAATGCTAAAAACCAGGAAATATTTGAGTCCAGGGCTCACAGCTCCCTAGGATAATGGGCTCCTAAGCAGCTTCATGTTTTAACATCTGTAATGTTCCTGGGCAACATCTCCTGTAAGGCTTGCTAATGTTGATTTACTTACTCTAGACAAAAGCCAGCTCAAAGAATAAAAGCAAATCATTGTTTGAAAGGCCTTGAGAAAGCCATGTATTTTAATTATGTCAGAGAACCCTTCTGTGACACCAGGCACTTGTAAGTTGCACTTCTCTCCAGAACAAGCCTCAGCGAAAGAAAACTTAAGACAGAGCTCAGAATGCACACCTCAGACTATTG
>VZRX01021458.1:29589-44448 GCA_013398075.1 Notiomystis cincta | reverse complement strand
ACTGGAAATCCCCTGGCTTGCATGACCTATATCTCTCGAAGGCCATCTTTCTCTTTGTGTCCAATGCACACATTGAATGAAAGATAACTAGAGTATTAAATATTGCTTCTAGAATTTGTCCCTTAGAAGAATTTCTTGGCTTTAACATAACCCACAGTTTTGTCATGGTTTAGGGAAGGGTATTCTCCAATTTAGTGCTGCCCCTGAAACCAAGCACTGCTCACTGTCCCCTTCCCCCTCTTCCTTCCACTTTCACCCTGCTGTGGGATAGAGAAGAGAATTCTGAGGCACAAAGGTAAAGATCACAGGTCAAGGTAAGAACCATCAGCTGGAACCAGCAATGAGGTAAGAAAACCAGCAACAAACAATATCCATCTGCTCCCTCTGCCAAGTAAAACAGGAACGCTTTTCCCTCTTTTCCCTGGAAGAGACTCTCTTCCCCTTCCTCCCAGCAATGATGTGAAGTGGTACAGAATAACCTCTGGGTCTTAGCCATGCCTCATTCTGGCTATTGCAAAAATTAACACTGTCCTGGCCAGAACCAGGACAAGTCTATATTCAAGTACTTCCTCAGAGACAACTAATAACAGCTGCAAAGTTTTGAAAACATGCTTGTGCTATATTCTGGACTGCATCTCATAATAAAGGAGACTCCTCCATGAGAAGTCTTTGCTTTGAAATCTCATGTATGACTAAAACCAAGCGATGACATACTTAAAGGTAACTACTTACCCTGGGGTTAAAGGCCAGCATCTGAGGATCATTAGGATCAACTACAGAAGGATATGGCTCAAAAATGACAACTTTCCTAGGTGATTCTAATGCAGACCGACACATAGATACTAACAGATCAACCACCTGGGGATAAAGAAAGACGTATTCATTATCGTTTATTCAAAATATTTACTTTTATATTGTATCTTCCAGTCTGCCTTTTTTTACATGCAATAGATATTTTTCATTGTTACCTATATTGCCCAAATCAGGTTAACACACAGGAGATAGTTTAGGACTAAATTTTTTTCCCCTAACCTCAAGAGAGTTTGGGTTCAGTCATGGCATATTATTCCATGTGCATATAAGTAGGACCAGTATCTGGTTCTAAAAGTATTATAACATCAAATACATTGCTTGAAGTTCTGCTTTCTCTTGTACATATGTTTTAGTTCCTTGATCAAATTTATTCCCTAAGGAAATGAAGTTGTGCTGGATCTGTGTATCTCTATATAGACATGGCAGTAAAAATGTTCTTCAAGAACAAGGAATGGTCTGTCAAATTTGTACCACATTCTGCTCTTCTCCTGAAGACTGTAATCACAGAAACACTTGAAAACATTGCTTCTGCTAAAGCCAGAATACTGCAATGATTTAACAGTCATCTGCACAGCTCACACTGGGGCATCCTCTTCTTTCCATCCTGTTGTACAAAATTATAATACTTCTTTGCATATCTATGATTTTAACAACTTCTCATAAAGATTGTGCTCATAATGTGCACATAGACATACTCACGTGTGCATATAAGCACATACACCACTTAGACAGATTCCCATGTGATTGTTTCAAAGTACGTAATTCAGAGGTTAAAAATAGAACACAGCAATAACAAACACGAGAGAATGAAGCTTTCTGGCAGCTGTGAAATTTAAATCCAGCTCGTAATGAAATCCAAAATTGCTACATTAAAAAGTAGCTGCAGATCAACTCATTTCCCCCTTTCTTTTCTATGCCTTCTGAAAACATTCCTGTGTGAAAACAGACTTTTCCACAAAAGAAAGGAAAAGCTGAGACAAGCTGTAGTTAGTAGATATCCCTGGCTGCCCCCACGACTCCACACGGATCAGATCTCATCTCACAGCTCACACTCATCTAGAAGATTTTATACATCTGCCATTGTATCTAATCATTTGGATGGAAAAAAAAATTATGGTCCTTTAGAGAAGCAGAATGAAAATAAGAATAATGATGGAAGGGAAAAAGAACTGTGCTGTGGTGAGTCATATAGTTGCCATTCTCCTCCTCTGCTCCTTCAGCATGAATGGACAATTTTCTCCTTCAGTTTTAATATATTCTGTTAGTTCCACTTATTAAATATCTCACATATATTGAAAAATGAAATTACTTTAATAATGGTCCCTTCCCCAATGATTCCCTGCTTACTTTCCAGATTATACTATCTGTATGTGTGATGAATGTTTCAAAATAGGGCATACGCACTACCATTTACAAAGGAGATCAGCAACTAGATCAGGCAGCAGACCTGCCCCTGTGTAAATGTATTACCACGAAATTGAGCATGAATTCACCTGCTTCTGAGAAGCACTTCTTAGTCTGCTGTCACAAAGCACTGCTAGGGAAGAACTGTTTGAGTCTCCAGATCTCCTAATGCAGAGATTCAAAGCTGTCTTGCTTTATGATTTAATGATGGGATACTGTCTTAAAACTGGCACAGTTCTACTCAGAGCACCATCCCTAAACCCTCCTTTAAACAAACTGTTGACTCCTAGATTGTTTCCAACTTTGCTTTTTGTTTTTACACCTGATTTCCCCTGAGGTCATTGTTTTGGTTTGATGCAATAAAAAACAACTTAAACTGGAAGGTAAATCTAATAGAAAGCTTATAATGCAGCCTTGCATATGCATTCCTTGGGAATAGGAAGTGCTATGGATCTAGCAGACGTCCTTGAAACTGGGCAGGAACTCCTCCTCCTCCTCCTCAATTGGAGGTACTGTAAGTAAATAAGAATGAAATAGTTTGCATGAAGGACAAGGTAACACTTGCTGGTGACAATTCCTGGTATGACATCAGTCCCTCAGACAGCGCCTCTCACTCTCAAAAGACTCTTTACAGGGAGTAGGAGCTATCAAGAAATAAGACATCTAATTTTCAGGCCTTTTGCCTCCATGACTAATACAAGGCAACCTGAGTGCAGGCTGGAAAGTTTTAGAAAGTACAATCACTTTTTATTAAGGACAAGACATCATGTTTTTTGAAGTGACAAAGTAGGGTTGCACACCTTAGGAAACTAGCTGAAAGCACAGAAGACAAAACAGGATATAATTTCTAATGATGGGAACCTGTATTTAGGTTTCTTCACAAGACAAAATGATTTGGAGGATTACTTACGTAAAACACTGAGAGCTAACCAGGGCCACCTCTCCTCCACTTAGTTAGCTCTCCTTAAAAAAGCTTATACCTAATTCTTTACTGCAATTTTAGGAAAGCAATCTTCCAGATGTACAGGGAGTTATTCAATAGGACCCCCTTGAAAACTGTTTTCAGGGACGAGGGAGCAGATCAGGGCTGGCAGGTCTCTAAGAATTCCATAGAGTGCAAGAGCTCTCACTGCCCATGTGCAGGAAATCAGGAAAGAAGGCAAGATGTTGGCACGGATTACTCCAGACCTGCTGGTAAGACTGAAAGGAAAGAAGGAAATGCACAGGCAGTGGATACAGGGATAGATATTCTGGGAAGAATAAAGGAACATAGTCTGCTTGTGTCAGGATGGGGTGACAGAGGCCAAGGTGCACCTGGAGATGAACTTGATGAGAGATGCAAATAATGAAGAGGCTTCTGAAGGCATGTGAATCAGAAAGGAAGGTCAAAGAGAGTGCACCCCTCTCTGAACATGACCGGCAAAATGGCACTGGCAGACAATGATAAGGCCGAGGAACGTGACAGCTCTTTGGCTGTCTTCACTGGCAGTCTCCCCTTCAGACACCTCTCGAGGGCATGAAGCTCAAGACAGAAGGAAGGAAGCAAAGTGCTTCCCACTTTCAGCAAAGATTACATTTGAGAGCCCCTGAGGAATGTGAACACGGAGAGGTCTATGGGACCTGATAAGATGCATCCCAGAATCCTGAGGGAACTGGCTGATAAGAGATGCCAAGTCATGCTCCATGCTAACTCAGATGAGAAGGCTTTTGGGGGAGACNACTGAGAGCTAACCAGGGCCACCTCTCCTCCACTTAGTTAGCTCTCCTTAAAAAAGCTTATACCTAATTCTTTACTGCAATTTTAGGAAAGCAATCTTCCAGATGTACAGGGAGTTATTCAATAGGACCCCCTTGAAAACTGTTTTCAGGGACGAGGGAGCAGATCAGGGCTGGCAGGTCTCTAAGAATTCCATAGAGTGCAAGAGCTCTCACTGCCCATGTGCAGGAAATCAGGAAAGAAGGCAAGATGTTGGCACGGATTACTCCAGACCTGCTGGTAAGACTGAAAGGAAAGAAGGAAATGCACAGGCAGTGGATACAGGGATAGATATTCTGGGAAGAATAAAGGAACATAGTCTGCTTGTGTCAGGATGGGGTGACAGAGGCCAAGGTGCACCTGGAGATGAACTTGATGAGAGATGCAAATAATGAAGAGGCTTCTGAAGGCATGTGAATCAGAAAGGAAGGTCAAAGAGAGTGCACCCCTCTCTGAACATGACCGGCAAAATGGCACTGGCAGACAATGATAAGGCCGAGGAACGTGACAGCTCTTTGGCTGTCTTCACTGGCAGTCTCCCCTTCAGACACCTCTCGAGGGCATGAAGCTCAAGACAGAAGGAAGGAAGCAAAGTGCTTCCCACTTTCAGCAAAGATTACATTTGAGAGCCCCTGAGGAATGTGAACACGGAGAGGTCTATGGGACCTGATAAGATGCATCCCAGAATCCTGAGGGAACTGGCTGATAAGAGATGCCAAGTCATGCTCCATGCTAACTCAGATGAGAAGGCTTTTGGGGGAGACGTTATTGCAGCCTTTCAGTACTTAAAGAGGAATGGTAACATGGGGAAAATCATTTTAGCAGAACCTGCTGTGATAGGACCAGGGGTAGAGATTTTATACTAAAGGAGGGAGATACAGACTAGATATAAAGACTTTTACAGTGAGAGTGGTGTAACACTGACACATGGTAGATGCCCCATCCTTAGAAACAGCCCAGGTCAAGTTGGACAGGGCTCTGAGCAACCTGATCTAGTTGAAGTTGTCCTGGCTCACTGCAGGGTGTAGGACTGTATGACCTCCACAGGTCCCTTCCAACTCAAACTATTCTGATTCTACAATTCTAAATGTACATATAATATAACATGTGCCTGAATTAAAAAAATAAAATTCTCAAAGGACTTCAGGCTGAGGGCTTCATCTGCACACTTCCTTCCATTTCTTACAAGCCTAAACTGTTACCCTAATATTTGGTATCTAGATGTTACAAATATAGCCATCCAATGGTCTTCAGACATCAGATGAAGAGCTGCTGTTCTGATTTCACAGCCATATTCTTAAGTGAAGAAGCTGATGTACATCGTTGCAACTTTCTTCCTTTGAGGATATGCTCATGGTTGTGTTCAGGCACCTACCTGAAGTTTATTTCCAGTGGCTACACTCACTACAGCTAGTTAAAGATGAATAAACTGAAGGTTTGCTCTTCAAAAAAACCCATGTTCCTTACTATGTAGAAGTATGTACAGTAACAGAAAATCAGGCACAAGTGCACTTTTCCTTAAGATATGCAAATTTCTACCATAAGATTTTAAAGAAATCTTAAATATAACCTCTTTTAACTTTTGTTTTTAATGAAACATTAGGTTAGTGATTTGGAAACATAATTTAAAATACTTTAATAAAACAATGATAGGGTTTTAACTACATCAATAACTGAATTTAGAGTCAGGAAGCAGGGTTATATTAAATTCCTGATCCTTGAGAAGAAGAAAGAACCCTATGTAGCAATATCAGTAAGGACTTTCCCACTGCTATGTAATGATTGAAACAACAGATGCTCAGTGGATCCCTGCGTCCCAAGACCATGAACAGGAAGTAACTTATTAATTGCATGAGAGTAGTAATGGCTCATTAGGTGAAAATAAATGTGAATTATCTCCAAATTACAATGGCTGCCTTTATTAACAACCCAGGTGACCTAATTGAATACAACAGGACACGAAAACACAGTTACTCTAATTACATGGAAGCAAAACAATGGAAACACCTCATTAGTACTGTTTGAATACACCACGCATAAACCAGTGCATTTACAGCTGTAACAGTGGACAAATAAATACTATTTACCAAACAGTACTCATATGGTGCATACAAGTCAAAACACATGCTGGAAGAGACTGAGAGGACCGAGTAAACTACAGAAAACATCAGATAATCCTACCTGTGCCCCAGTTGCAATTTCATCAGCAGCTTCATTCATCACTCCTAATGTTTGGAAAGCAAATACACAGAGCTCCCGTTCACAAACAGTGGGCTATACAAAGAAAGAGAGTTAATTTTATTTTTGTTCTAGTCTGAGGTCTTGCTTTAGCATGTCATACCTACAACAAAACCCAAACACAATTAATGCTAATTCTTCATATTTTAACTGCAATGTTAATTTTAAATAATTAATATATATCAATTATCGAGGAGGATGCACTAGAGAAACATTTTAATAACCAGAAGAGCAAGAACTCATAAGTACTCAGAGAGGCTAAATTTAAAAGAAATCCCAGCACAGTTACAAAACCAAAATTACAGGCATAGTACTCAAATGTTCCTAAGACTATCTGTCTGAAAACTTCGTACATACTTAAACTTCATGGAGAACAAATCCAGAAGCTATTGGAAGCATGTTTAGTCTTCATAGCTTCTTACATGCTTTTCTTCTTTTACTTTTTACATGCTTTTACATCTGCTATTCAGAACACATGTAAAAATCTGATCTGAAGACAGATTTCTTGAAGAGGCTATTTTTAATTTTTGACAATTTAACAAATTATGGATAAGCTATAAGAAAATCCATTACATTTTTACAGCATAAACACTGCATTTTGAAGTTTACTTATTTTAAGACACAAAGGTACTTCAATTCTTTTTTCAGGTATTAAAGAAATAATGAAAAACCCTTGTCCAGCTTTTGCCTATTAAAAAATAATTCACGATGTAATCACAAATAAAAAAAACATTATCTAAACTGCATATTGAGTGAGAACTGAACATTTTGTCTTCATAAAACAAACAAAGCAGAAACAGCTTTCTGTTCCAAAAAAGGAACCCAGCTTTAGGTAAAGAAAACAGGCGTGTCTACATGGGCTTCCTAACTGCTTATAGCAACTTACACCAACTCCATCTTATTTAAAGATAATTAGTGGACCAACTTTTAAAAGGCTCAAGTAATATCACACAATGAATTGTTGCAAGCATTAAAAATGAACAAATAGTTGAAAGAAATAAGAACTAAAACCTTCCTTAAAACTACCCAATAAACACAACCTTTTATGACAATGTTGAAAATGATCAAAAATACTTCCAGGATACTATTTATTTGAATGCATAGTATTAAATCCTAGCTCACTGAAACTTAAACTTATCTTTGTAAATAAAAGTTCTGAGTCTAGTGATCACAACAATTACTAAAGCATTTGCAGTAGTAAGCTTTGAAGTTCAAACCTCTACAAAGCACTTGAAGAAATGAAAAAACTAATTAAGCACACAAAGAAAACCTGAAATTTACCTGAATTGTGTTTCAGGCAACAGCTTTGCCAGTAATAAGCACACTGCTGTACTTGTAGTCACTTACTTTGCAGCACTTAAAACATTCATTTGCTAGGTTTCAAAGATTCAAGAACTCAATAATCATCTGCAATCTTCTGCATTGATACAGTCTCACTTCATTTGCTTTACAAGAGCTATCATCTTTCAAATCTGATAGTGTCACCCACTTGATTTAGTTTATCTGCCATGTTACATTGCATTAGGCAGCAGATGAAGGCAAACATGATCAAATTCACTGTGCCATGGCAAGCTGGACAAGAGGTATCTATTACTGTCATTATTCTTGGGTTTTCCACATTTAGAAGATGGCTAAATCATTTGTTTAGTTGGGGAAGCATGTCGCACTACCACTTTAACTGTCATAATCAACAGTACACACAGACTTCCTTTATTTCATAGCAAGGAATAACTCAGGAATAGCAGAGCAATCTAAGTTTGGCCATACTTGTCATGAAGAAAATTTGCAAGAAAATACTTATTTTTGATATTTTGTTTACAGTCTCAGCAAATTAAGCAATCCTGAGATTTAATGATGGCAAAGGGAACACACAATTTGTCACCATTTCTCTTTTTTCCTGCCCCTCTGTTATGATCCCAGAAGTGTCTGAGGATCTGGAGAGGGAAGTTAGGAAATCAGTCATTGCACTTATGTTTGACTTTTGAAAGTCTAGGTTTTGGGGTTTTTTTGCCTCAGGCTGACACTGAAGAACTCTAGATACAAGGAGAAGTAAGACAGCAGAATTTCAGCCCTGAAGTGGAACAGATACTTCTGTTAGGGTCTATACAATTCTTCTCACTTTGTGTACTTGATGAACCTTTCTGTCAACTACATATTTTGTCAATACAATACAATGGGGGAAAATAATCCTAACCCTGCAGCTAGAGGGACATTTCAACAGTCTGTTTTCATACATCTAGCCTGGATGCCCTTTAACCCACACTACAGTAATTTCAAAAGTACTTTGGAATTCTTTTTCTGGAATTTGTCTCAATTTAACAATTGTGTTAACAGGTGTTTAACAGGTGTTAAAAATGTATTCCAAGATATTTCAGTGTCCTCTACTCCAGTCACCAGTTAACATCAACCATTTATACTGTTTAAATCCCTACAAAATGAAAATACTAGTTTCAGTCAGGAGGCAAACGTTTGAGGGGCTTTTGTTTGTCACACACTGTGACTTACCTATTCAGTGTTACATTTCCTTACTTATGTTTTGACTGCAGTTGTGCATGCTAGAACCAAAGAAATCATATGAAAACTAAGCTGGTAAATAAATTCTAGAAGGCAGAGTTCAAAGAAAACCATAAGCTTTAAGGGAAACTGGGATTCAAGGCTGCTCTCATTCTGCTGCTCATGTTTTGCATATTGATAGTGTGTTTCCCTTTATGGTGTCCCCTCTTGTCATAGGATGTGAGTCCTTGGGACAGGAGCACTATTATTTTAACTTCAGATCATAAATATGAGAAATGTCCCCAGCCACACTAAACAAACAGGAACATCACTGACACATTTATAAAAGCCATGTTGTTCCAACGTCATCTTTGGATGCTCTTACTTTGGTTCATGTATATGTAATGTTCAACAAGCTGAACTTTCTAAGAATTTTTGTGTCTGTACATGAAATATAGATGTGTTCTTACTGATGTGGAATTCACAGCCACAAATGTACAGATTAACCATTTTCTTAATTACTATTTCCCATTGTTTTCAAGGGCAAAATACGCAACAAAATAAGGCTTAGACACTTAAACATGCATTTCTGAATATGAATTTCATTCTAGATGCACACATTTTCACAGATTACAACCACCACCTTGGGGACATGAGCTGACTGACTGGGGGACTTTGTTGCTCTCTTCCTGAAGAAGGCAACTGTAATTCTTCTCAGTAACAGCAGCTACCAGGGTCTCACATAGACTTTATTTTTCTCTTGAAAATAGAAAATTAACATAAAGCCATTGGTTTCCACAGAACTATTAGCTAAGTGAAGATCACTGGTGCTGAAACACTATGAGGAGGATCATTATTCCAGTGGGGAAAAACCAGCAAAAAATAAGACATGGGCAGTTAACCCGAGACTGCAAAGTCTTGGAGGCAGAAGGGAATGACAGAACCAGAAAGCTTCTTCTGAATGTTTGAAGTTTTCAGACTTTTCCTTTAGCCACCCCCATTCTTTGCATGATCAGTAGCTCCCACCCAACTGCTGCTGTGGTGAAAAAAGCACAGAGTTCCCGTGTGCTACAATGCAAATGTCATTTCTTTCTGCAGTGACTGAGACTGGCAGACACACAAACCACCTACACACTGTGACATATCCTGGTTCCTGGACTAATAAACTACCTAAAATATTTTCTTGACATTCTTTCAGTTTGAAAAAGCTGAAAGTTTCATAGCCTAATATTAATCTAGCAACTTGCTAATGTGGGCTGTAGCTGCACTCAGAGCAACATGCCACACTTTCCTGTATTGTGAGGGGTATCACACAGACACCAATGAGGCTGCAATGTGACTGACACACCTAAAAACTATTGATCTAACAGGAGATGCTTCAGGGAAGGCTCCTTGCCTGACATACAGCAAATGTAATAAATGGTGAAGGTGAAACCCACTTTTCTTAATGAAAGCAACAGACAAGGCGACAAAATGGAACTTCAAATCTCTCTTCTGCTTCCTACTTTCCACTATGCCAACCCTTGGTTTTACTGTAAGGTGAACTCTCTGAACAGTCTCTCAATATTCGTGTGTTACACAGAACATGCTGCTCAAAGACACGGGAGATACCACAGCTGTAATTAGATACAGCCTGAAGAAACATGAGAGTAGACTGTGGCTGAGTAAGAAATGTCACTTATTCTGTTTGGCTTTGTTTTGCCTGATGCAAATTTGATTTTCTGTGGTTTTGGGGGATTTTTTCTGCATCTTACACACTTTTAAAAAAGCATTTGTACTTCACAGATCTAGAAATAAATGGTGAACAAACAAGCATTATAAAATACTGGATGGGCAGGGTGCACTTGGTAACTTGTTGGCAACAGGAAAAGCTATACTGCAGTCACTCTGTCAGTAAAACATAAATTATTTGAAATCCACTCTATTAAAATACAGGTTGTAGCTAGAAAGGTTTTTTTTTTTTTTTCATAAAAAGAGATAAAACCAGTCTATGTTGTGGCATGAGGATTAGAAAGATCACAGTGTTATTCCACAAAAATCTTGGAATTCCACAAGCATCTTGGCTTAACTCCAGTCTGACTAAACATATTTGTACACCTACACTTTTCTCCACAGTTCAGTGATGTTTATTCTGTTCAAGAAATTTCCCAGGACTAAGCAGCACACTCTTTCTGAGACATCAATGCTTCTGTGTTTTCAGTGGTGTCTAAGACTCTTTAAGACTCTTGTATTCAAAGTACAAAGAAATCCAAGACCTCTTCAAGTCCACAAGAACCCACAGAGGGTAAGATTTCACTTATAGTAAATAAAGCACAACTGAGCACTTGGGGATGAAAAACAGTTTTTAAAATGTAAGCTTACTAATGGAAGAAATGTATCAGAATTACAAGACTGCTTATTTTCACTGCTAAATAATAAGAACTGGTATTTCAAATATTGCTTTATGGTATTTTACTGTTCATATTTTATGGGAATAACATTAAACAGCAGAAATGTATGCACCAGAGTACAAATTTCAAAGAAACTAGCTGTAATGTTTAATTTTGTTGGTTTTTTTACTAATTCCTCCTTTGTTCTAAGGAGGTCTCAGTCTGAGGTTTCAACACAAGATGGCACTCTAAAGAGACATCTTTACTAAAAAAAAAGTTATACACAGATGGTCTTTTAATTACTTTATTGAATACATTCTGAGATTTTTTTTTTGTCCTGTATAATTGTATCACAGGCCTTTAAAACCCATTCAATCATGATGTTCTATCAATGGCCTTAGTATTTGCAAATGAGGAGTTTGGGAAGGCACAGAACAGCAAGATAGGCATTAGCTTTAGACATTACACTATGTAAAAGCTGAATAAGATCAAAGAATTACTGGGAGCCAGCTACCCTAAACAGACAGCTTTTGAATTCCTCCATGGATGTGAACTCCACAACCTCTCTGGGCAACATATTCCCTTCAGTCCCTTCAGAAAAGGTGAAAAAGGTAAAAACTGTTTCCTGTAATTCCACTGAAACCTCCTGTGTTCCAGGATGTATCCTCTGCCTCTTGTTATGTCAGTGAACACTACTGTAAAGAGCCTGGCATCCTTCCTTCAAATATTTATAGATATCACTAAGATTCCATCTATGCCTTCTTTTTTCCAGGCTCTCAGCCTTTCCTCCTGTGTGATGTGCTCTAGCCCCTCTAATCATTTTGTGACCCTTCACTGGACTTTCTCCAGTAGCTCCATCCTTTTCTTGTGCCAAGGAGCACAGAACAGACAACAGTGTGGCCTCTCCAGGGGCAGGATCAGGTCTCTCCACACACAGAGACAATTCTAATTTTTCCTGTAGTCCAGGATACCACAAGTGCACACTGCTTGCTTGTGTTCCAGCCTGTGTCCTTTTCTCCCAAGCCAAGCTGCTTTCCAGCTGGGTGCCCCCCAGCATACACTGGTGCCTGGGTTTGTTCCTCCCCAGCTGCAGGACTCTGCACTTGTCCTTGCTGAACTGCACGGGCTCCTGGCAGCCCATGGCTCCAGCCTGTCGAGGAGGACCCTCTGAATGGCGCCTGTCGCTCCGGAGTACCGCATGCTTCTCCCATTTTCAGTCACCTGGGAACTCTCTGAGGACACACTGCACCATCACCCAGGTGAGCAATGAAGGTACCACACAGGACTGGACCCCCCACACACTGACCCCTGGGGGACACCACGCCTTGCTGACCTCCAAGCAGACTTTACCCAACTGAGCATCACACTCTAGGCCCAGACATGCAGCCAGTTTTCAGACTGCCTCCCTATCTCCTCAGTCAGCCCACTCATCAACAGCTGGTCTAAAGGGATCTCACAGCAGACACTGTTGAAAGACTCACTCAAGTCCAGGCAGACAATACCCACTGCTCTCCCCTCATCTCCCAGACTGTCGCTTCCTCACAGCAGTTTAATCAAGTCAGTCAAGTATGAATTCCCACTGGTGTGGGAACAGCCATGCTGACTGTTCATGAGATTTGCTTGTCCTTCATGGGCCTGGAGATGGTTTTGAGGCTTAGCTGCTTCTTCACCTTCCTACAGCTCAAGATAAGGGTGGTGTTCTCTGGATCCTCACCTTCTTGCCCTTCTTTAAGAGAGGACTGACATTTTCTTTCCTCCAGTCTTCAAATGCGATAACACATTTTTATTACATTTTTTTTAATCAGATCCTTAAATATAATAACTTTTGTTAATGACTCGTGATCTCATTACATTAAACATTTGTAATAAAAGTTCATGCTGAATTACTAAAACAACTTATTTCTCTACTATATACAGCAGCAAAACTGTTGCATTATTAAAACGCAACTTAGTCCTTCCCATGAATATTCTAGTAATAATAAAAGGAAGAATTTCATAAAGCATTAAAAAAAGTTAATAGTCCTTTAACATTGAACCAAATAATGATTAGGTTTCTTTATTACATTCTTAGATCTGCTTTTGGAAAATACATTTTTTAGCTAGATGAACCAAACCAGATGGTTGAAAAGGACCTTTAGAGATCAGTAAGTATTTTTATTTTCTCATACAGGACTAACTTTATCTAAACTGTATCCAAAATTTTAGATAAAGCTAAAGTAAGATTCTCCTAAAGCTTTATCAAGCATTGTAACAGAGAGGCTGTGCAGTCTCCATCCTTGGAGACCTTCAAAAGGCAGTGGAAGGCAGTTTCAGGAATTTTTCACTAGAGGCACATGTCCCATGCAAGAATATGTCAGTACTTCAGAATGGGTTTCATGGAAGTAATTCAATTTTCCTAAGTTAATTTCTAATATTTAATCTACTATTGTAGTTTGACAGGAATCAGGATAATCTGCGTAACTATTTTGACAAGACAGATGTGAATGAAATATCAACTGATTGAAAAGATTAGGGGAAAAAAAACCCATTTTGTGATATGTTATTGAAACAATCCAAATCTAGCCATTAATTACAAACAAATAATAGTCCATTCTCACTCATCTAAACAACTTCTCTGTTGAAAGCAAATTCAAAGACAGGAACATGAGGCTAATAATTCAAATGACCAGTTCCTTATTTTTTTTCAAAGGATTTACCATGTCTGCCTTCTGTGTGTCTCCTTCATAAAAGCTGTGTTTGACCTTTCACTTCTCCCTTTTTCAAAACAGAGCAAGGAGCTACTTCAGAAGATGGCAGAGCTCCTGAGAGCTGTGTAGCTTTGCAGGAGTGATTCTTTATATGAGTTCAGAGAGCTGTTTAGATGTACAGGCTGCAGTCTCAACACTTGTTAATGACTTCAAAGCTGTTTCTTAATCTTTCTGTGAAAAGTGAAATATGCAGGATTCTAATCATCATTACAAATGACTGCATGAAATAGTACTGGTCCACATTAGGAAAGAGCTTAAATAATATTTTTTATTCTTAGGATCCATGTATTCATTGCAATTTTCCTCTGCTTTGCAGAATAACTGCAATTATTCCATGCAGTGATTTCAAATAATTTTCTGATTTTGGTGGTACTCTATGTAAGTGTGTACCTCTTTGGTACTTACAATTTGGCTTTTATAGCTTCTAGAGTACTGCAAATAATCCTTAGACTTCACTCTGCTTTTGAAANGTGTTCCCGCCTTGTTCCTTTTCTCCCAAGCCAAGCTGCTTTCCAGCTGGGTGCCCCCCAGCATACACTGGTGCCTGGGTTTGTTCCTCCCCAGCTGCAGGACTCTGCACTTGTCCTTGCTGAACTGCACGGGCTCCTGGCAGCCCATGGCTCCAGCCTGTCGAGGAGGACCCTCTGAATGGCGCCTGTCGCTCCGGAGTACCGCATGCTTCTCCCATTTTCAGTCACCTGGGAACTCTCTGAGGACACACTGCACCATCACCCAGGTGAGCAATGAAGGTACCACACAGGACTGGACCCCCCACACACTGACCCCTGGGGGACACCACGCCTTGCTGACCTCCAAGCAGACTTTACCCAACTGAGCATCACACTCTAGGCCCAGACATGCAGCCAGTTTTCAGACTGCCTCCCTATCTCCTCAGTCAGCCCACTCATCAACAGCTGGTCTAAAGGGATCTCACAGCAGACACTGTTGAAAGACTCACTCAAGTCCAGGCAGACAATACCCACTGCTCTCCCCTCATCTCCCAGACTGTCGCTTCCTCACAGCAGTTTAATCAAGTCAG
>VZRX01021458.1:7202-29576 GCA_013398075.1 Notiomystis cincta | reverse complement strand
ATGAATTCCCACTGGTGTGGGAACAGCCATGCTGACTGTTCATGAGATTTGCTTGTCCTTCATGGGCCTGGAGATGGTTTTGAGGCTTAGCTGCTTCTTCACCTTCCTACAGCTCAAGATAAGGGTGGTGTTCTCTGGATCCTCACCTTCTTGCCCTTCTTTAAGAGAGGACTGACATTTTCTTTCCTCCAGTCTTCAAATGCGATAACACATTTTTATTACATTTTTTTTAATCAGATCCTTAAATATAATAACTTTTGTTAATGACTCGTGATCTCATTACATTAAACATTTGTAATAAAAGTTCATGCTGAATTACTAAAACAACTTATTTCTCTACTATATACAGCAGCAAAACTGTTGCATTATTAAAACGCAACTTAGTCCTTCCCATGAATATTCTAGTAATAATAAAAGGAAGAATTTCATAAAGCATTAAAAAAAGTTAATAGTCCTTTAACATTGAACCAAATAATGATTAGGTTTCTTTATTACATTCTTAGATCTGCTTTTGGAAAATACATTTTTTAGCTAGATGAACCAAACCAGATGGTTGAAAAGGACCTTTAGAGATCAGTAAGTATTTTTATTTTCTCATACAGGACTAACTTTATCTAAACTGTATCCAAAATTTTAGATAAAGCTAAAGTAAGATTCTCCTAAAGCTTTATCAAGCATTGTAACAGAGAGGCTGTGCAGTCTCCATCCTTGGAGACCTTCAAAAGGCAGTGGAAGGCAGTTTCAGGAATTTTTCACTAGAGGCACATGTCCCATGCAAGAATATGTCAGTACTTCAGAATGGGTTTCATGGAAGTAATTCAATTTTCCTAAGTTAATTTCTAATATTTAATCTACTATTGTAGTTTGACAGGAATCAGGATAATCTGCGTAACTATTTTGACAAGACAGATGTGAATGAAATATCAACTGATTGAAAAGATTAGGGGAAAAAAAACCCATTTTGTGATATGTTATTGAAACAATCCAAATCTAGCCATTAATTACAAACAAATAATAGTCCATTCTCACTCATCTAAACAACTTCTCTGTTGAAAGCAAATTCAAAGACAGGAACATGAGGCTAATAATTCAAATGACCAGTTCCTTATTTTTTTTCAAAGGATTTACCATGTCTGCCTTCTGTGTGTCTCCTTCATAAAAGCTGTGTTTGACCTTTCACTTCTCCCTTTTTCAAAACAGAGCAAGGAGCTACTTCAGAAGATGGCAGAGCTCCTGAGAGCTGTGTAGCTTTGCAGGAGTGATTCTTTATATGAGTTCAGAGAGCTGTTTAGATGTACAGGCTGCAGTCTCAACACTTGTTAATGACTTCAAAGCTGTTTCTTAATCTTTCTGTGAAAAGTGAAATATGCAGGATTCTAATCATCATTACAAATGACTGCATGAAATAGTACTGGTCCACATTAGGAAAGAGCTTAAATAATATTTTTTATTCTTAGGATCCATGTATTCATTGCAATTTTCCTCTGCTTTGCAGAATAACTGCAATTATTCCATGCAGTGATTTCAAATAATTTTCTGATTTTGGTGGTACTCTATGTAAGTGTGTACCTCTTTGGTACTTACAATTTGGCTTTTATAGCTTCTAGAGTACTGCAAATAATCCTTAGACTTCACTCTGCTTTTGAAATAAATACAAAAGAAACATGCTATGATAAGAACTTTCATTCATCCCCATCTTATCTGGGAAAGGTGTGAATACTGAAAAGAAAACATTGCCTAGGTTACTGCTGTGGGTGTTTTTAAAGGGGATGGAATGAAGCAGTGGACCATGGGCCTTGATAAAGAAGAGTATTACAACTTCATGATGTGCTATAGTACTTTTCCAAAAGTCCTTCTTCCATTCAAGAGAACCTCTGTTCTTCCCCTTCACACTCATACAGGTGCAGTTCCTTGTGAGGGCATTAGGTTTGGGCATGTTCTAAGGCCACTCCATCGACCTAATCTGTTTTGTTTTCTACACACACAAACGTCTGCAGTACACAGAGGAACTGTATTTCAGGGAATTTTGGAGCTCAAAAGAAAACTGGATATTCTCAAAGATATTCACTTTGCTCTGTAAAAAGATTCCTAAGAGAAATATAAGAATTTCTTACTTATTTATCTTTAGTAAGCCAATAAAGCAGTCCCTTTATTTATCCTCAATAAGGGACCAAGAAGGCCTAACAACACCCAAACATTTCAATGTACAATGGGATCCCTGAACCAGCAGGGAACATTTCCATCAGCACATAATTATTGAGGGCTCTGGAGCAAGACAGATGTCCACTGTAAAATCATCAAGTCAAACATATTCAATTATGTCATGCAGCTGTTCTGCAACAGAATCTTCCATACAATAATACATCTGCCATGTGGACATCATGCCTAAATAAAGCCATACAAAATGAGACATCTTGTTGTCATCAAGTGGTTGTTATCTTACGGGAAAAAAAGATGTCAGTATTTTTAAAAAGTAACTTAGATTGAAATAGATATTACTGCCAGACTATTCCCCCCGAAAAATTTCTTTAAGAAAATGAAACATAATTCTGAGAAGAAACCTTGCTGAGAGAGATTGGTTTAAAGGTATTTTATAACTAAGATTAAATGACAGCCTGTAGAAAGAAAAAACTTTATCTCTCGGTTTCAGTTGGTTTCTTCAGCTGTTGTGAGGATGAGACATCTGAATTGAGCAAGTCAGTAATAAACAGAATGAAAAACTATGTCAGTATAAGAGTTTGTAAGTATGCATAGCACTTCACAGTATTAAAAAACTGTAACTGTTGTGTGATAGCAATTGTTGAATTTTTTAAACTGCATTTAAGACAATTAATAAATGACACTATAGTTCAGAAAGGTACCAGGCTGACACAGAGGAGGATCAGGGAATCAAATTCCTCTGTGGCTTCTTTATAACTGCATAAAACTCTATAAAATATCAGAACATCAAGCCTACATACATATTAAAGTAACTTTTCAAGCAAGTTTTCTTTGTGTTGAAAAAACTGTAGAAGGAAAACTCAGCATTAAGGGTACCCACACCTAGGCATGAGCCTGTGTGCATCTCTGTTTAGGAACTAAACTTTAGAGGGAGAAACTGGTGAATGGGAGAGCCTATGTCTGCAATGCCTTTGGGCTGCAGCTGTCTATAGAAGATGAGACCTGGACATCCTTGCTAAGCACACACACCATGGCAAGGCACCCACGAAACCTGGTGAAGCTACTGTGGTATCAAAAGAGAGAGAGAGAACTCTTTACAAAGGCTAGGGATCCTCAACAAGGCTACACTGCACGTAGCCTTGCCTTACATGAAAGTCTGCTGCATTCTTGTAATAAAAGTGCTCAATTTCTGAGATTTTAAACATAAGATGCTCTTTCTCTTCTCATACATTATATATATATATATATGTATGCATGTATGTGTATGTGTGTATGCAGCTGAAGCAGGTCAATAAACCCCACAAACTGACTCCTTTAAGCTGCCCCTGGCCAGAGCTCTCAGTACAGTGAAGCATAAATTTCTTTAACACACTCTAGGGCAAGCTAATGCTCAATTCAAACTGAGATCCTTTCTCACCTTCTACAGAACTGCAAACTCATTAATGGCTCTTATATTGCTTATTGAGTCATTCAAGCATACACAGAGCATGCTAGATTTCTTCCTGGTATCCAATTTTTCCTAGGTTATGTAATGACACTCTTTCATTTTTGCCAAGCTTGTCAGGTTATGCTACTTCAAAGGCACTGATGAATATATGTTCAGGGGCGAATATGGTTGCAGCTTCTTCTGTTGTGAAGTGCTGACAAACTCTTAAACAGATAGCTATAAAATGACCCTTCTTTAAATTGAAGACACAAAACAGTAATCCTGAGAGATTTTAATCTTTATGGTGGGAAAGAAGGAATTAAGATTTTTTTTTTTTTTTCATTTAGAGCAGATAACTTTCCATTCTGTTTTTTTTTTAAACAGAATAAAATCCTACTGTTTGCTTTGGCCTGTGGATAATAGATAAACTCCAACAACTTAAATAATTATGTTTTTCAAACTTTACTCACTCTTCAAACATTACTGAATTTGTCTTATTTCTTTCTGTCACAGGTAATACACATAGCAGTGCTTCAAAGACAAACCATAAGGAACTGATGCCTTTTTTACAAGCTTCTAATCAGTTTTGGCTACTGCTAAATCTGTCAGAAAGCCTTGCTTTTAAAAGATAGGTATGAGCTTGAAGATGCAAAAATAACACTAATTGGATATCCAAAACTACAGGGGTTTAACCATGACTTAAAAGAGTATTAACTGGGTAGGTATATGCTTTTTCAAATCCTAGCAGCAGCCTACTTGCACACCCTGCCTTGCAGTCAGAATGCCTGACCCTGGTACCAGTCAGAGTCACAGGGAATGACTGGGGTGTGACTGCTGCTACCAGGTAGAGCAATAATCCTCCTGAATTTAGCTCCAAGGAACTATCATAGACAAGTTCTGCTTCAGCTTATGTTGCTTGCCACACTGTGGAGAAACTGTCTAGTATCAGATCATTCACACACTGGAGTTCATTTTCCACAGCTTTAATCTTTTAAGGTTACTCATGTTTCAACTGGGTGAAGAGCAGGTGAAACAAGAGGATTCTAAACTGCAAGACCAGTCCTAAAGCTAAGAATTGTATTCTGTTAATATACTCTTTCACAAGGCTGCACTGGTTCAGCAGCTCCAGGCAGTGTGTGTCTCTTGTGACCAATCTGACTCTTTCCCACTGTACACATTCACCAACAGCATGAGGGAGGATACAATCATCAGCAGGCAAAATTCTGTTCCAGTCATAGAGGAAGGAAAGGAAGAGCTGCCTAACTGGACAGACTTTGGGCACACTGAGCCACAATGGTGCCCCTAGACTGGGTCACTGCTAGATCAGGTACTTCTCAGAGCATCTCCTTCTACTGCCTCTGTTTTCACATTTGAGGAGGGCTCATTCCAGCAGCCTGTGAGCAAAACACCATCAGAAGAGTTTTGCAGAGTGCTGGCATTAACAGCAGTGTATGAAAACACCGTGGTCATGGCTTGATAAAAGCTCAGGGATAAGGTGCCCTAAACTTTCAGAAGACTGCCAGAGGACTGGGAAAGTACTCTAACACACTTCTCTGTGTTATCTGGATGTGACTACTGCAGCACAATAGTGTTCCATGAAATACATGCCCCTTTTACATTTCTGCAGTATGATACAAGCCTAATTTCTCCCTTGATTGTAAGACTTTTTTTTCCAAATTTACAGCAAAATCTAATTAATATGCTTCCAATTTCTGCATCTCAAAAGCATATTAGGAATGAAACCCATCTGAAATAATTCAACAGTTTCCCAACAGGTTTGTATGGCCCACAGCTATTCAAGGCACTATAAAATGCACTGTTACCAGCACACCACTTACCCTCAGCATAGGGCCATTCTGGAACACATGAGGTTCATCACAAACTACACAGTATTCATTCAATACTGGTATCCGCTGCTCAGCAAATTCAATAGTCTGAGAACAATGAAAATGAGAATAACAACATCTGCTTAAAAATGATTAACAGTCAGCTCATGCTCCACAGTGTTTCATAAATGAATAAGATATGACATCCTACCTGCACAAGAAAGCCACGGTCTCGCACCGGAATGCATTTTGCACCATAATTTTGCTGCAATGGAAAAGTTGAGGCAACTTCAGTGTTGGCAGACTAATTGTAAGGAAATGGTAAAGCATTTGTAAATTTTTGCATGTAAATATGTTAATCAATTTGCATCTAAAAAGATCTCTCATTTGCATGAACCAGCCACTACAAACAATCGATCCTTTTACTTTTTACCGAGGGTGGCACAGCTTTTCAATATTTCTTTCTAGTTCTTAAATCTGATGAAGTTTTGTATCTCACCATCCAAGAAACTTTAATCTCAAATGGAAATACCAGTGCCTTCACTCCGTCCTAATAAACTGACATTGGCAATTTCCATTATGTTTTCACTGCGTATTGTCTATCCAAATACGGGCTGTATGTTAAGGCTTGAAATACTACTGTAACTCTCAGTAAGGCTGAAAGGCTTTTCATTTTATGTGTACTAAGGTCTCACTTCTACAAACACCACACTAACAGACCTTTATGCTCAGATACTACACAAATTCTTTTTCGTTCATTACACAACAACATAAATAGAAGTAACTTCTGTTACAAGAGTCAGTAAGGTTCAGACTTCCCTCCAGATTGACATCTATTTCAATCAAACCTTGTTTTGAATAGATCAGCTCCATTTATGGTGTTTTGGGATTGGTTTTTTTAAATAGGGTTATTTCCTTTAATTTCTCTACTGTTTAATTGCTTAACTGCTTTTCCATTTTTCTTCTGGGCAACAATCCTACTTGTATTCATATATGAGACTCTAATATTTTAGCTAATATTTTAGAGAATTGAAGAAAACTCAATATCTTGATTCATCACTTCTGCATTCCCCTGACTTCTAATCGCAGTTAGGCACCCAGGCTACCCATATATCTGGTGCCTGTATATAAAATATGAAATAGACTCTGGATGCCCTTCCACTGACATCAGTCAAACTGCATCTGATCATGTATGTGATGATCTTCTCTCAAAGTAAGTGCATCGAAGCAATAAATTATGGGTAGTTTTTATAGGCTGTCAACAGAGCTTGCCTTTCTTCCCTATCAGCTGATAACATCAGTAATGAAACTTAGCTCTTCATCATCTTATAAAAACCAAAGGGACTTTTCCTATTACCATCAGGAGAGAAAAGTCTTGCTATGTTAATACATCCTCTGCTGAATCAGAAAAAGTGCATCAGTAAACTGCAACAAGTAGAAACTCTGATGGCTCATCTTAAATTAATTTTGCTCTGCATATCACATAAATCAACTACACAGCATACATATAAATGATCTTATGATAGTGCATCCCTACCATTAGATCTGGAGAGTACAGCTTAAAGCTCACTAAACTAAATTACCAGGGAACATAGCGCACTCAAAGTAATTTCATTATTTAGAATGCACTATTTTAAACATATGTATGGCATCTGAAGGAAGAATTGGCTTCCAAGGTACCACCAGGCAAAGGGAGTGGAGAGAACTATTTTCTAAACACTTCTCCCCAGATCAAACACAGAAAACAGGCTGGTGCCTTGAAAGACTGCAAACAAACCCACTCTTCCTTCTAAAGTAAAAAACCATCTTTTAAGAGGCACAGGCAGAAGAATTGATTTTGAGAGCTCTTTCTTAAATGCAAGAGTATGTGCTACCCTTTGTTTTCCCAAATGATCCTGTCTCTGGGGAAATAAGAGGGCCAATGTGTGCCCAGTTCCTTGCATGGCCTTTGATGTCCTCCAGCACATTTGAAGGTTTAACCCTTCACAAATCACAAATGTGCAAGAGGTGAGTGGAATCATGGCTGAGTTTCTTCCAGTAGGATGATGTTCCTTCCAGTAGGATGATGATGACGATGATGATGGCAAAGACCAGAAGGAGAGGTGACATGGCACTCAAACCATTTAGTGGACAGTTGTTTCCCCCACAAAGCAAACACGAAAATGAGAAAACCTGTGCAACCACCCCAATTTTGCAGCACAGAACTGCACACTCCTCATTTTCCCGCAGGAAGTATGCAGGGAAGGAAGTGGCTGACTGCATTTTTCCCATGGCCAGCAGCTATGCATTGAGCTGCATTCAACATGACACATAAAATCTTTGTCCTGACCTCAGCAAATTCCGATTTTATAACTTAAGAATATGTGTAGGCACAGCTGTTTGAATCCCCCTTAAAAAGCTGACTTCACCGCTCTTGTCTTCCAGTGTATCCAATACAGTCACTAACATATACCTTAATTATTAATGCCTTTACATAAAAAGCATAATAGCACATTTGGAAAATAGTAAGAGGAAAATGAGCAGAATACAAAAAATATTACGCACAGCAGCTTGTGAAGGTGATGATGAGGATGGTGTTAAGATACCAATAAGCCCTGAGGTAAGAGAGAGCCTTCTGCTCTCTGCCATGGTGGACTCCTTGAAAGGCTCCATTTTGGATGATTTAGGGGCATTGGAGTAAGTCTTGCTGAGCAACTTGTGATTCTTCAATCCATCCAATTCTTCCATTCTAAGGTTACTGGAGTAGGATCTGCTTAAAAGTTTGTGGGGCTTCAAGGTGCTGTTGTGCTCACATCGTGGATCCCCAGAGCACGACCTATTTAACACCTTATGGGGCTTTAAAGTGATGCACTCCTCCTGCTTGACAGCTGCAGAGCAAGCACGACTCAGCAGTTTGTGCGATCTAAGAGCCATTGTCTGTTCAGCCCGAGGGTCACTCGACAACGAGCGGCCAAAGGTTCTGTGAGATTTTGTGGCACACACATCCTCTGCCTTCACTGTGCTGGAGCAAGTCCTTCTCAGTAGCTTGTGAGTCTTGGAGATGCCATCCTGTTCTGACTTCAGTTTCGACTTATTTTTACCACAGCCAGGTGGAGGATAACTTGGCGACCTTAGAATAAAGAAGATGGCAAAGTCGGAGAATAATCAAAATCCTGGATAAATCAAGCAAGATCACACAGATGTAAACACTTTTAAGTATCACCCATCTTTATGTTTTTCACTAGTGATAAATGCAACCCAAACTTTTAAAATATGAACAACTGTATGTAAGGCATTTTCCAGTACCAAAACAAACAACTCACTTCCATTTACACACAAGCTCATTAATCAAAAAGACAATTAACTGCTTAAGTGCAAGTTAGAGCTGTGACCTTACAGCTTTTTGTAAAGATCTCTATGTCTCAAAACAAACCAATTATTCAGGAAATTATCTTTGAAATGAAACCCACATCTCGTAACGTATTTTCCTTATCAAAGTCTATCTTTTTCGTGTACTGATCATGGCAAGATCCCATGTCAGTTATTGTCTTCTAGACACAGCATAATGAATTCTATGTCCAGATCCAATGGAGGACACAATAAGCAGTGAAACTTGGACACAAAATCAAATTTAATTCAGATGAAAAGGACATTATTTTAAAAACATCGTAATAACCAGGGCACTTTGTGAAAGTCAAGTTTATACCCTTCTTTCTGGTTTTAGACAAATTCTAGCTCTATAACACCAGAAATGAGAATGTGAGACACCTAAATTACGAATGCAAAAAGTAAAGAATAAAAGGTTTTTATGAAACAACATTCACACAAGCTGTCACATTTCTCTAAGGTCCACATTTGCCTGTCCTTGCAAAGTAAGAACATGTAACAGAATTATTTTCCTATGTTTTATAAGCAACACCAATCTTTGGAGTTTGTTTTTTTTTTTGCTTGTATCAAATACAGAAGTAAAAACCCAAGGGGAGAGGCTGGCAGGTTTCCCCACCCTGTTAGCAAGTGTTGACAGTGAAGGATGCACGTGGAGGCTGCTGATTCACTGTAAGCAGCTGGCTCACTATCACCCTCCTGCAGCTGGGAGGTAGGAATGGTGCCCTGGGGACAGAGAGGGTCCCTGCATTTGGGCCAAGCCATCTCTGGACTTTGGCTCCCAAATCAAGAAGAAAAAGAATGGGCCCTTTCTGAATAAAACCAAACCCCAAGCTACAGCCTGTGCTTGGCACTGGCGTGCGGCATGGTAGGGAATGGATAAGCCTTCTACTTAAAACACCATCTTTCCTCTTCTCCCTTTGAACAGACAATCTTATGTCATCTTTGACATTTCCCTCCTTTTTCAATCTGAGTGATTGCTGTATTCTATCTCTTTTTCATACTCTGAATTTAGAATGGCAAAATTCACCAAAAAGAAGGAATATTCAAAAAACTATTCAATTCAAATTCAGTAACTGAATTGAAGGGGTGATCTGTCAACCCTCCACAAGCAGGAAAACACACCAAAATAAATAGTCACAATCCTCAAAGAGGTAAAATCAGAGCCTGATTCTACATATACTTACGAGTATGAGCAACTGGCAGAAATCATATTATATTCAAATGAACTATTCATAAACTGTTTCTTACGCTTTTTAATGTCTTTTCTCTTTGAAATTCTGTGCCTGCATTTCAGAAGTGGAAAACATTAATGTAGTCAAATACTGGAGAGGGGAGGGTGCGCAGCATCTTTAAAAATCAGTCTTTCATTAATGACCATTCCAGTTTTAAAAAATAAATATGCAAACTGCTATATAAAGAACAGGTGGACAAACACAGGTTTTTAAAATATATATAACATATGCTATACATATGTATTACTTGTATATATATTACTTGTATTTTTATTCTTGCTATTCAAGTAAAGATAAAATATAGATATAAACACAAGTTAAAATAAAATTAATTATTTACAGCTCTAGATGAAATATGGCTGTTTCAGAGAGCAGGGCACTGAAATGCTCTGGCTTCTAATAATCTTAGAAGCTGCAGCAGTACCTAGCTCTGGATGTCATGCAAAGCAAGGACTGGAAACCCATGAGGTAAGATATAAATAGAGAACTTCTCTGTGGAGAAAAGTCAAGATTTCACCTTGTAAAGTCTGCTGTGGATTTTGAACAGTTTATAGTGATAACAGCTCATTTTCCTTGCTATTACCTGCGCAATGTAGAAAAGATGTGCAGAGGGGATTTCACCTTTTTGTCAGATACCTTCTTATTGTGCGTACAATTAGATTTCTCTTTACTGTTCTTCCACTGTTGTGTAACAAATGTCTGCATGATTCTGCAAATTAAGAAAGAAAAAGAAGGTTTTCTTATCCCAGCCAGGACATATGCATTTTAACAGTAAGGTCTCAGGGGCCACTGTGCAAGTGACAATGCAGTGTTCTCACTCTACAGTTGAAGTTTTCTGTCATGTATGTGGATTGATGTCTGGGCACCTCAGCTCCTCAAAAACCCATTTTTTTCCACACAGAACTGATTTAACATGAGACTCTTAATGAGAATACAGTCTGTGTAAAGAACCATTGCAACTGCAAAACTTATGCAGACTATACCTCTCATGGAGATCTAGAGACAAACTGAGTCAAGGGCATCAACCACAACTACAGGGGTCTGCCTCTCACATGACCACAGGCTACTGCATCTCTGACTCTAATCTGGCAGTACGGGTCTTAACAGTGATAGGAGTCAAAGCTGAATCTGGTGTGAAAAAGGTGAATATCCCATTGCCACAGCCATGAGGGACCACTGTATTCATGGGTGTTTTGACTCCTGCTCAACTGTGAACTGTGCAGCTATGTTCTTGAAAATGTCATATGGGAATCTTTAGTAACTACCTGGGGCAAAAATGACAGACAGTGTAAACAGCAAAACATTTTGAGACTATTCTGTCTCTTAAATTTCTGTTTTGTTTTTCCTTCGAAGTCATCTATCATAGAGATTTTAATAACTTGCTTCATTTGTAAGATTATGAAAATGTTGCACTGAATTTCTTAGAACACTAAACAGCAAGGGTTTTTTTTCCTCAGGGGCTTCTTAATGTTGTAATGGTGAGATACTAAAGCCTATGTACTTAAAATTTTATTACATGTACAAAAGCATATTCAAAAAGATGACTCAGCAAAATTGTATTAATATGAGTTGTACAACAACCACATGAAACTGTCCATTTTTTTTACTATTCTCCCATCTTGTCCTCAAACAAGGATGGTCTAATTACTGTGGTATATCTTAGAGGCAACCATGAAAGCATAGCCCCCTCAGGGTATGCATGAAGCTCAAAAAGACTCCTTTTTCAGACGTTTCACCATCTAAGCAGAAACATGAAATTGTATACTCCTAGATATGGTCTTTATAACTTTTACAGCTTATTTCCTAAAAGGCACCAAAGTGACAGAAAACTCTGGCAAGTAACACAAATCAGGTTCTCATCAACAGCTGTTAACCCCAAACTTAAAAAGGCAAATATTGACTTTTATTTAAAGAAAAACAACTTCAAGATACTTTGATCCAACAATCAACCTGACAACATGAATTTTATTCTACTTGACATGGTTCAGAAAATGAAGAGTGTAATATTTGCCTAAAACCAGGAGTTTGTACTTTTCTAGACTTACTTTTTCAGCTGATGTCCCAGCCCAAATCTTTCCTTAGTAGAGATCTGAAATACATCCACAGTTGGCACTAGAGAAAAAGGATATTTTGTTGATATATAAACTATACAGCAGTAATGACAAACTTGTGACCACATAAGTCTTATTTAAGGACCCCTGTTCTACGTGGAGTTTAACTGCAGACAATTAAATTGAAGCAATGGCAAAAGTGGACATGTCATCTAAGCATATTAAGAAATGAATGGTCCTTTCTGGAATATCACCCAATATAGTTTACAATTTTACAAACTGAATTCTCCCAAATGTATCTCTTCCACCCATTTTATTTACAAAAATGTATCTTTTTTTAGGTATACACTATGCAAGTAGCAAGCAGCATCAGATTGGAAATTCATCTCTCCTAATCTCTTAAACTTTTTTCCCAAGTAAGTAGTTTATACATAGTGGAGTTCCTGTGGCTACAAAGAAAGCCCAGACTGAAACTGAATTCATTAGTATCTGGGTTTTGTTTCTGAGGGTGCTTTAATATAAGATCCAAAACCATCATCTAAGTGCCTGGTAGGTGAATTCCAGCAGCCAAGGATTACTCTGAAATTTCCTCAAGGCCTGTCCTAACACTGGTATATCCATATTCATCTGTCAGGAATTGAAAATGTACAGGGAAAAGGATGGAAATCAGGTAGCAGCATTATTAAAATCCTTCAATAACACTGGCTATATAGAAGTGGCAGTTGGAATCCAGTACTTGTTGAGAGAGCCTCAGGTACTCAAGGCAGGACGACAGCCAATGTGTATTACAAGCACGAACAGACTGCATACTTTGTACTGCATAAGGTGGTAATGACTAAAGCAAAATCAAAAAGGAATGAAAACAAAGAATCTGAGGTTTGTTCAAATTTTATTAGAAATGGTAAATCAGTATTTTGGTATTATTCTGACCATTCAGAAAGTCAGATTTTATTCAGAATATAAATGTTTGTACTTTAATTTTGCTTTGATAGATTAAATTTGATAATAAAATACAATATATCTATCCTGGCCATGCAATTTAACTTAGTTCAAAGGTCTGTAGTTACCTCTTCTCTAATGTTATTATTCAAATAACATCAAACATAAACTCATCTTTTAAATACAAACTGATGATTTTCTTCAAAAGGGATGAATGATTTCATTAAGTATAGCAATATTTTTGGATTGTCACATTTCAGACACACTGCAGGGGGCTGGTGGGATGGGGAATACTTTAAATATCATCATACCTACGCCAGCAATCTTAAAATCTGACATCTAGACCAAAATTTTTGTCTAGACTCTACATTTAGAGGAGACATGGCAATACCTCCACTGGCTGATTCATCCTCTCTAAGACAGGTTTCTAAGGCACGAGGGACAAACTGCCCACACAGACAATACTGAGACAAGCTATTAACCAGAAGAACTATCTAAAATCAGTATATTACACAGCTGCGGGGTGGTACTCCTATCCCCCGCTGTGCTTCAGAATGCACTGCGCTCCCCTTTATCAGTCAATAGAATGTAGTCTAGGAGAAAAAGATACAGCATGAAATTCTGGCCCAGCATTCTCAAGAAAACCTATCTGAGGCAGAAGAGGAATTCACAGAATTCACACAAAAGATGGTGGATCTCATTTTGCTCTGCTAGTAAGTAAAGAGGCATGGCTGCAGCAGCAGCTGAGCTCATAAAACCAAGAGCCCACTCCTGCCTGTGGCCCTGCTCCTGCCTTTCTCAGAGCTCAGCACTCCCACAAGCAGTCAGCTGCAGCACTGGGAACTATATTTCCCACCTTAACCTTGTCAGTGGTGCAGAATATATATTCTTGTTCCCTCTCATTTCTCACTGCACACTGCTCTTCACACTTCACCTTCTCTTACTTGCTGCGCTTTTTTTTTTTTAAATTACATTTTGATAGAAATGTTCTGAATACTAACACTGATTCCTGCTATTGCAAATACATATTTTAAGATCTGAATATTTACCAAAAAGATTGAAGTAACAAACCACAGACAAAAAGACCAAAGTCAAGGGGGAAAAAAGATTGGTAATGAAATGCTTATTTGAATTAACAGAATATAACTTATAGTTAGAATCGTCAGACAACATATTCTATAGAAATAGCGCATCGAGGCAGATTTTGCTAAACAGGACTAGAAATATCTATTCATTTTCTAGAGGCAGAATTCTCCCACAGATTAAAGCCTGAACTGACAGCCTGTACTGCAAGTCTCCAAGGCTGGGCAAGTTATTATCCAAACTAAGTCTGACTTGTACTGTAAAAATATATCTGAAGCTGACTCTCGCATATGAATGCTTCCAGATCTTCAAAATCAGCTGATTCTTCATGAGCTTGACCATTTTTCTCTCATGAGGAAACTTTACTCACTTAAAAGCTCTTTCAAATCCAAAGATTTCCAGAATTCACATACTCATATGTGAAACCAGAAGCTGAAAGGGCAAATATTACCATGACTCTTTAAAGCTATATGAAAAAGGGCATATTAATGTGCTGCACAGGTCTGTGTATGTCTTCATTATCAGTCACATCCCACCTGTGCAGATGATGTTTGATTTCAAAAATGAGGAAATCACATATAAAAAACTCCCAATCTTTACTCCTTAATCTTAGTTGCTAGGAGAAGCAGTTGCATCTAAAAGGATATCAGGAAAACAAGCTCTCAACCTATGAAAGTTTAAATCAGATGCCTCTGTCACTAGGAAGGGCCTAGCCATGCAAATACACGTAAGCCTAATTTCAAATCAATAGGACTCCTCTCAGCAGTAGAACTGGGTCAAAGTTTTGGTTGTGGACAAGTGTGTAGCCCATGTCTCAGACTGGACACCACAAGGCACAAGAAGAACACAGAGCTGACCAACCTGGACCGTTTAGGTACTGTGTAAGTGAACAGTGCAGTCGCACTATTATAGGCTCTGTGCGAATTACGTCCCAAGCCACAGCAATCTCCTCCTAGTTTGAGACAAAAAGAAAACAACAGACACCATTAGCCATCGTGAGGAACTACAGCTTTTTGCCAGTCTACCTTAGGGTTGCCCTATAAACACCATCCATCCATCTAGACAGTTGTTTAGTATCTACTCCAACATTACACTTTAGACTTAGGACCAATTATGGCACATCAACACACCCCCCGAAGAGCAGTGTCAGACTGCTTCCAGTTCCTGAGTAAGCTCATTTAAACCAAGCAGAGGTTTATACACAGCACTGCATGTACAGCACAGGACACATTCCCTCCTACCAACAGGTACTGCTTCAAAGCTGAGAAGCAAAGCAGCAAAAAAGACAGAAGAGAAACTAGCCCTGTAACTAAGGGCTAAGGAAACCTTTGCTCCTTACAACTGGTCTAAGTAATTCAAGCTATGATCAGATTTTCTTAAAATTTTGGTAAGGCTCAGTAACTGTCTTATGTGCTGTACTGACCTGAAAATAAGACATACCTGTGCAGAAGCTAACTCAACTTAAAAGTTCTCAATTTTGTTCTTTATATAGAGGCCAGGAAGTTGCTGCACAGATGAGGTGAGGAAGTGTGAAGCTAAATGACAGCACAACAGGTACGGAAGCCATGCTGCTGTCAACAAACAGCACCACTGTCCCGTGTCTCCTTGGCCAGTCAAGCCTCTCCTTTGCCAGGAGCACTCCTGACAAAGTCCTCTTCCTCAGGCCTGTAAGAAGTGCTTTCACCTGACTCATGTCTAGGCTAACATAAAAATAAAAAAAAAACGGTATTTCATTTATATTTATTAAAACATTTACCACTCACAAAGCATTTGGAAGGAAATACACATGTGACAAATAAAAGCCTAACACAGCATTTTAACAATGTGGTCACAAAAGGATGTGGTCACCGTGTATGAATCAATAATGTTATATCCACTTGTGAAGATCAGGTCTCCAAAAAAGGAAAGTATCACTGGCTGTCTAGAGAGTCTGATGTGTAGCGAAATTAAATGGGTATTAATGTTCATTATGTAATTCTGTGATTAGATTACTTACATCAAGAAAGCTAACATCAATATGTAGATCAATATCTACATCATCAATGGCTCCATATTCCCTGAAAGGAAAGAATTAGATTACATTAGAGCTGTTTAAGATACTCCTCAATTCAGGAGTACTTACAACATGGAAGATTTTATAAGGGATAATCTTATCTGTAATATCAGAATAGTTATAAAATACACATTTACATAGATTGGATCAATATTCCCAGTGGGTGACCGTCTGCTGCACTTAAAAGCTTTATTCAGAGGATCTTGCTTAAACAGGCTAAATCTCTTCTACTAATTCCCCAAAAATCTCTCCATTGCTGCTATGTATTTCTGTCTCACATATTGCACAGATAAACAAAGAAAAATTACTAGTCACATGCTGCTCCCATTTATGACAAGAAAACCCTTGTTAATTTTCAGAAGTATTTCAGGTTAACAGCTGGTAACCTAAGAATAGGCTTCAGATAAACCACTGAAGACAAATACAACATAGCCTAGAGGATGCCACGTTATACCTGGGGGATTGCTTCATATATTTGAGCATTTGTTTGTCAAAAATAAAGACTGCCCTGCAATGTGCTCCAGGCAATTGTTATCTTTTTTTATCTGTTATGTGTAGTATTGCAAGATTCGGATTTAACAGGATTGCCATCTGAAATCTTACATTTAAACTGTGACTTTTCTGCCTCTTATTTTCTGACTCACTCATTGCCCCCTCCCCAAAGTACTTGAAGACTTCTGAAAAATAGAGGTAGAAAATACTTATTCACACACCTAAATGAAAAACTGTTTTCCTTTTCATTTATACTACTTAAGTGGACAATACTGTAAAAGTACTATCTCTCAAATTTTCACAGATTAGCTTCCAGCCACTAGGGTGTTTCTAATTCTAAACTGCATTTCTATGCTTGTTCTCACAGTGACTTCCAAGCTTTTCGATTAAACTTAACTAAGTGCACAGTAGCAGTTGTGCATAAATCAGTCAATAAGGTAATTCTGAAATACTAAAATGTTACTGTCTCCTACCAAAGTGACCTCTCAGCTGTGGAAGGGCTTAGTCTGCACTAGAAATTGCTTGAGCTCTTGCAAAGCTTGGTGAAGGGGACCCCTTCCACCAAAACTCGGTCAGCCAGTGGTTCTCTCTGGTCAGGGAAAGCCCAAGTTCTCTCCCTAGACCAGGTGTGCCCACATGGCACACACAGGGCAGAGGAATGGCAGGACAGGGCTGTATTACAGGAGACTTCCCAGCCACCTTCAGAGCTGCTCCAGTGCCACATCACCCAGAGCTGGCACTCACTCACCTCCTACAGCTCATTGAAAACCTGGCTTTGAAGCAGTGAAGCTCTCCACCTACTGAATGGCTTAGCCACCACCCTACACAACAGTGGCACCAGGTTTTTTGGTCACTTTCCAGGAGAGCCAAACATTGTTATGCTATCTTAAGTAATTTTTATGAAGGCAGGCTGGTGTTACTCACATAACTGAGATTCAAAAGGCTGTAAACAAGAATAATTTTATAAATTAAACAGAGGAATGGTTAAACTAATGGAATAGAAATACTAGTGAAGAATTAATAAGACAACAATTAGTTTTAACTGTGACATTTCCATACTCACTGGAATCCCTTTGCCTCCACTCCACTACCATTCTAGAAGATGGATTTTAGACACATGATGCTAACTCTAGTTTTAATTTCCCAAGTCGACATGAGGAGGAAATCATGTTTTATTCCAACACCTGCAGCTTATGATCTGCTGTCTACAATGGCTTCATCAACACATCTTGATTTTGAAGCTCCCAGAGGTCCTCTGCCCGTAAATGAATAAGCAATGTAAAGAGGAGAGCGTGGATCAGCTGGATGCACCACTTTCTCGGGGCTTTTACGAGAATTCCAAGGGCAATGGTGAAAAGCAGGCAGGTACAGGACCTTCACTTTTACACATAAAACTGACTCTGTGACTGAGCAAGAGATTACTGAAAGGAGAGTCAACTCTAGAGAACATGCCTCTTAGTGGATACCCTTTTCAGACAAACTTCTCTCTTCTCAGAGATGCGGAGCTGCACAAGAGGGATGAAAATGAATGCTTAAAGCTGTGGGGCGTATTTCCAAGAATTGGTAAGTATTTTCAGCTGCAATTGAGTGGACGAGGCATTGAAATTTTACACATGGCAAAAGCAGCCACAGGTGCCAGTTTCTACTATAGTGAGCTCAAGGGGATGGCAGTATTTCCAGTGAAACAGCTGATTCAATAAACTACATGCATTTAAGTTTTCAAAAGGTTATACACAGTGTTTTCATTTTAGGAGCTTGAAGGAACTTCATAGTTATCAGTTTGGCAATTAAACACTTATTTGTTTCCTAAACCTATACAACTATTCAGATTTCAATTCCCTATGTTCTTGAAATGTAATAAATTTCCATTTAATTTGAAAAGGTATAGTACACCATAGCTGTATGCATGATCTCTCTTCTTCTTACTTGGTTTGTGTGAACACTTTGATATTTTCCTCGCAATACATCTGACAGATCTGTTACATCTTACCTACCTGTTATTTTTACGGGATGATTAAGATTACATAGATGGAAAATGAAGTTATGAAATACCTGAGGTGTAAAAAAATATATATACTACACTGATATGCACTATGGCAGAATCATGCATGTTCACAATGCCCAACAGAATTTTTGTGTAATTAGCAAATTGTGTGTCGTAGCAATTCACATCTGACCAAGGTTCCACTACTTCCCTGTACAGGATACTTCAGATTCCCACAGTTTGAAAACTTCTCTAATCTCTGATCAAATCCCAGCTTCTTAATGTCTCTCTCATGATGACAATACAGAGTATTTGATCACTCCTTCTACCTACAAACAGCTTTTTTGAAGAACAAAAATTGTTATTGTGTCTTCTCCCTCTCTTTTTCTCCTAGACTAGACAAATCCAATTCCTTCAGTCGTTCCCTAGGGAAAGTATTTATTAAATCTCTTATCATTCCTCTTGTTCATCTCCAGGGCAAAATACAAAATATGACAGAAGAGGAGTTTAACAAGGGTTTAGAGAAATGTTGAATAGTAATTTACAACAAAACACAACTGCCTGACTAGAACTGCAGAAGACAATGATGTTTTAGAACAGTAAACAGCTCAGTACAGCTACTTGTAACCATGCTGAACCACAAAAGAACCCCAAAAACCCAGCATTGCTGCTGTTTTGCAGTGCTCCCTCCTTTTGTCACACAACATGCAGAAGTCAACACAAAAGACTTGTGCTTTGGCAGTCAGGGAATATGGAATTCAGGGTCCAAAACATTAAAGGTTCCACAATACAGAAAGGCCAATGCCATACCTGAGAGATACTGCATTAGGTCCATAGATCTCTCTCACTGCTGTTAAATCAGCCTCCAGCTGTGGGTGCTTGTGTAGTTCTCCATCATAGCTAACCTGTTGGGGAAAGAAAAATACCTTGGGACTTCTCTATTTCATTTCTGTCACCTGATTTAGACTCTTGGAAGTTCTTTCTGTAAAATATGCTGCATGAAGATTCCTTAATGCCACACTCAGAAGGGACAAGTTGAAGCACTAAGGCCACCTCGTCGGCTAAAGTAATAAGACTTTCAAAGCAAGGACCTCTGCCTTGAAGTGTTTTGAGGGTTCTCTTCCTGTTTGTGGGAAGAAAAGCTGCAAAGGACTCATCCATCTGCCCTATTTTGTCCCAGGTTTTGTTCTGGAACACTTGTGTATTTTAAAAACATTAAGTAGGATAAGAATTAGAAGTCCCCAGTGCTGTCATCCCAGTCCAGCCACTACAGGACAAAGTTTTGCTCTCTCCTGTTTGTTGTCACACTCTCATATATACTAGACACAGAGTGGCTTGGGCACAAGAGAAGCAGGAAACTATTCTCGATACCCAGCACCTCAACATCTAAATTACATTTTCATCTGACTCACTGGCTGCATTCTGCCCACCAGTGCAATAATATAAAATTTAAAAAAAAATTAAAAGAACACTTTCCCATGTTCAGTAGTTCACCAGAGAAGGTATAAAGAAGCATATATCTAAAGACCAACCTCCTTGTTTTTTTTCAAACTCTACATGAAAAATGGAAAAAATTATGTTTGTGCTTTCACTAAAAAGTAAAACTTGTGAGCTGGTTTGGTTGGACTGTATGAAGTAAAAATTAACACCTTCCTACCTTCTACAAGGTCCAAAATACCTCTTTGGGCATGTAACTATCTAATCATCATCTGTCTATTATTACCTTTTTCTCAAGCAAAATTATCCTGATTGTGTGAACCTAAATCTATGTCTTTACAATGATTAGAATGACAGTAATTCCACAGAAGTCAGTGAACTCCTAGATTTGGACAGATTCAGAAATGAGCGTAGGATTTGGTCTGTACCTTTGACAAATTCAGAGAGCAAAGCAGCAGAATGTAATATATTCCTTTAGACCCACTCATGCATAGGTAACCTTATACAGGAATCCTGCAGAGAATTCTTGTTATTGCAGAGCCACATCCAGCTGCAGAACTGTTTCTTCCATTTGTATACCCAAATCTGGAGGAAACCAGTACTGTGACACTTTCAGCTCTGATACTTAGAGATGTGCTTTTCAATTTAATTAAATTTCAGTAGTATTTAAATAATAATCAGATGATCACCTTTTTACATTTGAAAATTAGCAGGGAGTAATTTGATTAGACTTAGACCTAGAATTCTTTAAGTATAAGGCACAGAATTCATCAGCATGGCATGGATATGTATTTTTCAGATATACCAATGATATTCATGACTAGAAGGTTATACAAAAAGTATCCTTCCTTTGTTTGGGCAGGCATGTCAAAACAATTTTCCAAGTAGGAGAGCACAGGAAGAAAGTCGTTATTGTAATTTTTTTTTTCATTTTAGGTAGGGGGAAACCAATCCTTTTTACATGCTCATTACTCAAAGAAGAATTCTTTAAAGATGCGTAAATAATTGCTGTCCTGCTTCCAAAGAGAGCACAGCAATCATTTCACAAATGGTAGCTGTGGTGCACTTGCCACCTTTGTTGGTCCTAAACCAGATTTTTAAATCAGTCTTATGATTCAATAATAGTAAAATATAAAAGGAACATTATGCAGAACACTACGCTGCTCAGCATAATGCTTTTTCTAACCTATTTTCTCATGGTAAGAGGCTATGAACTCAAAAAAGGAAACAAAGCAGTGCTCTGGAAAATTTTAAGACCACAGTATGTTACTTCCCACCCCTGAATTAGTGCCACAGACATATTGATGTACGCAGAGGAGGCTGTCAGAGTTTTGTATTTCTGCATTTTCAAGTATGTCCTGTAGCTGAAGCACAAGAGACATGCAGAGAGAGACACAAAGGCAGTAGTAGATGTTTTCATCCCCTGTTCTTATTTGCAAATGTAGAAGATAGAGATTCAAAGCAAGAATTAACAGAGTTGCAGAAAAAGCGAATATAAAAGCTAAAAAATCTGCTAACTTTGCTGTGACTGAAAGGTCTGTGTTTAGAAAGTCCCCATTTTTAATCTGAGACCTTATTCAGATTATTTGACAAAAGGTTGCTTTTTGAAAGGAGATTAAGCGATTTACAAACCTAAATCCCATTGAAAATCAATAGGTCTTAGACTATTGAACCACTTAGCTACTTTAAAGTATTTATCCATTAAATCCTTATGGAGGATTACAAGCAGGTGCCTAGGAAGTGGATACAAACATTTAATTTACAAGCAAAAGGTTGCATCTTCTTTATCTGCCCATCAAATGCCATTTCCCATCTTCCATGGTCCTTGTTTCAGCAGCAGGAGTTCTCTTGTACTTCCAGCTGTAACCACTTAGAAATGCTAAGAATTATCCCTGACCTCCATCCTTCCCAAGTGTACTGCACACAATTACACAGGAATCCTCTCCTTCTACTTGATAAAGTCATTATTTCTGTCCCCTCTCTCTGTGGGCACGGCAGGCACTTGTCTCAAATGAACAAGTCTGTCTTGCTTGTTCCCCACATATGTGGTCAAATCTTTTGTGTCCCCAATACACCTGGTGCTCACTTGACAACTACAAACACTTGGCTCGAAAAAGGATTGTTCTTTTTTGTCTTTCATTGCCTGATTTCCCATTTATTTTCTGAGTCCTCAGCATTATTTTTTAACTCTAAATGTCTTTGTTAGACTTTTGTCTTTTTGGCCATTAAATTTTAAATTAGACATGTCCTTTTTTTCCTCTTTTAAATACAGTTTCTGTGATGTCTTTTTTTTTTTTTTTTTCTCCCTGGTTTTTTTTTTCGGAT
>VZRX01021457.1:0-45808 GCA_013398075.1 Notiomystis cincta | reverse complement strand
TTTTCCCAGAGGGGGAAAAAAAAAAAAAAAAAAAAAAAAAAAAGAAAAGAAAAAAAAAAGGGAAAAAAAAGAAACATGATTAAATCTGGAAATGCTTCCTGGTCTGCTTGAATCAGTTTTCAGAAATATTTTATGTAGAATAAAGAAAACTGCACCAAGTTTTCTGAAAGGATAAAAGCAGTGCTAAGGTTTAACAAAAATTATGTGGTATTATACTAGTTCAGAGCAGGCCACAAAGATGATGAGAGGGCTGGAGCACCTCTCTTATGAAGACAGACTGAGAGCTGAGGTTGTTCAGCCTGGACAAGAAAAGGCTCCTGGGAGACCTTACAGCACCTTCCAATACCTAAAGGGGGCTGCAAGAGAGCTGGAGAGGGACTTTTTAAAGGTCCTGTAGAGACAGGACAAAGGGAATATGCTTTAAGCTGAAAGAGGATGGGTTTAGATTAGATATTGGGAAGAAGTTCTTTGCTGTGAAGGTGGTGAGGCACTGGAACAGGTTGCCCAGAGAAACTGGAGATGCCTCATTCCCAGAAGTGTTCAAGCCCAGATTGGATGGAGCATTTTGACAACACTCAGGCACAAGGTGTGATTCTTGGGGTGTCCTGTGCAGGGCCAGGAGTTGGACTGGATGATCCTGATGGATCCCTTCAAACTCAGCATAATCCATGATTCTAGGATTCTATGATTTGAGCCATCTGGTCTAGGAGAAAGAAGGTGTTTATCCTGATGGCAGGGAAATGGGAATTAGATGATCTTTAAGGTCCTCCCAACCAAAAAATTACATGACTCTATAGAAGCATAGACTGTCTTGGGCAGCCAATGATTATCAAGGCCCAGAAGATCTATTGAAATAAAACTGGTTGTAAAAGAGGTGACAAAAATATTAAATAATTTTAAATGTTTTTTTATCCTCACAACTGGTAATAGCTACTGAAATAAAAAGAAAAATTTCCACTGATTTGGCTGGACTCTATCACATTTCTAGTGTACTGATTGGGAAAATGCTGAGAATTCATGATTCCTTGTCAGTAAATAGGCTTTTCTGTTCTCAGTAATGCTTCAACAGATCTTGATTCTGACATCTGTGTTGCATAAACTCAATTCCAATATTAAAATCTGAAAATACTTTGTGCTTTGCCATAAGGCTGGTCAGTATAATGGAGATTTAAACTGGTCCAGAATGCACATACAGAAATCCATAGGCTTTTCAGAAAAATATTTCTGAAAATTACTTTCAGATGTATCAATGAAACCTAGTTTAAAAAGGCCAAATTCTGCTGTGATTCTGTTGAAATGAAGCTTAATCATGGAAAATTTGGAAACATTCAGCAAAGCTGAGCAGAAAACAATTTGTTTTAAAGATTCATATAATTCTTTGAATATCATCAATGGCACTACCTCAATGCTTACTGCTAAATGAACACTTAATTCCTTTGTTAAACTGAGTTTTAGCTAGCAATGGAATTAGTAACTACTTACCCAGTCAGACAATCAGAAATGTGTAAAAATAAATACTGAAACTTAGACAAAAGCAGCACAACTATGCAAACAGCTACCTGTGTATTCAGAAAGAGCCAAATGACTTCCAGAACATTAAATGTATCTGACAATGTATTATCTTTTTCTTTAAACTGGTTTTAAATTTGTTTTGCTTTGTTATAACTCTCTTCAACTCCTGGCCACTTGTCCATGTTTAAAAATAGAAATTTAAAAAAAGAATAAATGAAAAACCTATTTTGCCTCTGAAAGCCTTGAGTTGTAGAGGATGGAAAGACGTTAAACACAAAGTTCAGCTTGAAGACACAAAAGAAACCACTGTAAATATAAGGTTGAATTTGAAATAAATATACTTTTCCAAAGCTTTTCCAAAGCAGAATAGATCTCAATGATATGGCTTGACATGACAGACAGCATTTCTTGCCATCAACTGCAAGTATAACAGGTCCTTAGTGAGATGCCAAGTGGTGCTGTAGTTGTGTGTGTCACCTTGCATCACACAGACCTACTGAGCGAGGCTTATCATCCTTATCATCTCTAAAAATCCCTCACAATTGACTTCAAAACCTAGTCTGAATTTCCCACAAAACTTTGGCTTAGACTGGAAGTTCTTCAAGTATTTGGAGACAGAAAAAGATATATATATATATCCCTTGTAACTTGGATTTTATGCTTGGTCCCCTTGAATTCACAAAGGAATGTAGGTGCCCTGATCCTCAATGTACAGTGAGATATCTTGGACTGCCTCTGTAATTCTCAGAACAGAGCAAGGCTGCTATGTGAACAGAAGAATTTTTCCATGGGTTGCTTGATGTCCGGCAAACCAAGAGAAGTAAGCTTAAGCCAGCCAAGAAGCCTATTTTGGGTTCCTTCCTCAGAGTAAAGTACTGGCTTGTGACTTTTTCAGTCTTTAGAACTGGAATTGATAAATAGAAATTCCTTAATGTGTTTGGGAACCTGAAGAAAAGCCACATAAAAAAGCCTGGTAGCAGACTGTGTGACTGAGGTCCTTGGTCCTACATTCCTGAGCAATAATACCACACAGAAGCAGATGTACACTGGCATCACTGAGTTGCATTTTCTTTCTATTCTTCCTTCTAAAGAATGGACAGATTTTGGGGCCTAATGGAAAGAAAAAACTCTTGCATCTGGGGTCTGGAAATGAACACATTCTCCTGGAATGACAAGTCCTGGATTTCAGTTTCTCCAGTCAATGCAGTTTAGGAAAAAGACTTTTTAATTCCAAAATATAAACATCTCCCAAAGTAGAGAGCATAGCTTGATACAATCCAACAGTTTTGTCTTTACTACTCTGTGGAGATCATGCAAAGACTTTTTTTTTTTGTCTGTAGCAAAAAAGTTGACAAAAAATCTCAGACTAATTAGAACTTCTTGGTGATAGAAAAAACATGTATTTCTTAACATTCAGCTTGTGAATGAACTGGTAGGTGAATGAACATTCGTGACATTTCCACCAATGCTATTAAGTAAGCACATAAATCAGAAAGTCTTTTATGTCAAAACCAATCAAGATACTTTTGTTTTTAATTCCACATTAATTTCAGTTTCTCTTTCTAAAGTCAGCATTTACAACATAAATCAATTGTATATTCAGATAGATCTTTCTTGAAAAATTGGTCCAGGAATTGTCTTTGAGTTCAAAGCACAAAGTCCACAGCTTCTTTTCTGGAAATGTCTTCAATGAAAATGCTACAATTGTCAGCAACAAAAAAGAATGAATTTTGAGAATTCATGTGCAATCTCAAAGACAAGACTTGCATGATTAGAAGAGCTAAACAAAACATTTGAGATTTTATTTTGCCAAGTTATGACATATATCAGCACCTAAGTAACATCTCTTAATATTTTTGAAATAAAATACCAACACACTTACATGCACCATTTGAAGTATTAGGCTTATATTTGTATAGCTTCAGTAGCTTGAGATATGACAACATGATAATTAATGTCGTACAAAATTAAATAACTCATTAACACTTTTAATTTGTTGCATAAATTTATTTTTATCTTACCAGTTCACTCACAAGCTGATATAGAAATTGTTGTATTCAGCATTATCTGGAGAAGAACAGTAGCATTTGAAAGGACTTGTTGGTGCTGTACAATGCAAGGAGATGTGTTAATGTTGAGGTTGCTACTGCTCAAGGTGTCTGTTTGACACATCTGCTTTAAGTTACCTGTGATATTTGTTAAGTAAAGAAGCTTTTTTTGGCTTGTTGGGTTTTTGTTTGGGGTTTGGTTTTTTATTTTTACTATTTAATTTTTATTTTAGTATGCTTTGTCTCTGGAAGATCTACTCCAGGCATCTGAGTCTGGCAATCACATCACAAGCTCAGTTTGCCAAACAGTTTGATACTGATTCTCTAGTACCTGCTACCTGCCAGGAACTGTTTGCTATGCAAGTGGTGAAACATTACCTTACTGATTGGGTCAAGCCCAGTTCATTTTCACTCTGATTTTTTTCTTGATAACAATGTATAGAAATGTAAGTTAAACCCTTCAGGGGGTTAACCAACTTGACAGTCCAGACAGTAACATGCTGCCATTTACTTCTTTATTCTCTTATTTCTATATTTTTTCCTGCTTTTAATGGCAAGCAGATCTTTTAACCTTGCAGAATAGGAATGCAAGATAAACAGCCATCCATGATGAAACTGAGTGTGCTTGAACTCACTCAAATAGCCAGGGACTTTTTCCATCTTAATTTAAAGTTTTGCAAATGTGCATTTTGGAAATGTCTTCTTTAGTGCTTCTATGTCATTAACATTCATGTGATGAAGGTGGGAAAGAACACTATAATTTGCAACATTTATTTTCTATATAATCTTTATTTCTACCAGCAAAAAAATTAATGAAAAAGAGAAAAAAAAGAAAAGCCATAGAACAGGGGTATCTCCTGCCCACTGGTGCACTCCAAGGAGGGCACTGATTCATGCTCAGAGTCTGACTTAGCAAGGATTGAAATTTGAAACTGTAGGCTAAGTGTTTGAAAGTAAATATGAAAAAAGCTTTTCATGACCTGGTTTGCAGTACTGAAGCTTTCACTACAAGCTAGTTCAAATTATTTCAAATTTTCCTACAGCTGGAATTACACAACTGCCACTTAAATGGTGGAAGTTGCAGGATTCCTAATAGAGTCTTATCAGGGGAGTTTCTGGAAAAAAAAGTCAATCTTTTTTCACATGCAATGAGTTGACCCAGCCAGGAACTAAGCACTCATCAGTCACTTGCACCCCCCACCCCACAGTGGGGTGCCAGAGAGAACTGAAAGAGGAAAAGTGAGAAAAACTCATGGGTCAAGATAAAGACACTTGAATACATGGAATAAAAACTAAGGAAAAAACCCAGTGATGCAAAGGCAAGCATTCAACACCTCCCACCAGCAGACTGATGCCCAGCCAGTCTCCGAGCAACGGCTTCTTTGGAAGGACTAGACAGAGAGAAAATCTGCACTCAGAGTCTTAAGTGAAAAATAAGGTTTCAGTGGAGATGCTGGTAGAGCCTTCTGCAAGGCAGGCAGCAGATTGAGTTTGATAAGGAAGAAGGGTAAGCAAGCAGAGGAATGTACAGAGACACATGACATGATCATAGCAGAAAATGTCTTTTATTGCAGCACTTAGAATGATAATACACATCGGGGGAGGAACAAAAGATGCAAGATGGTTTGAAATTGAAGTAGTTTCATTCTTTAGTTGCTTGCTTCAGTTTAACTTAGTTTAGAAAGGAATGTTCTTAAGCATATTTGTCTGACAGAGACTAATATTTGGGCAAAGCCTAGGCAGAGGGACCTACAGGAGGGTCTGAGTTAGAGGGGACTAGCAAGATATGGACCAGAAAGCACGAAGTGGAAATATTGTCAAAAGAAGGTGTTGGGAGGGAGATGATGAAACCACTTTAGCTGTCTCCTTGAGTGACTCTGGGTCTAGAGAGAAGCAGATCAGTCTAGAATACACATCTGGGAGTCAATAAGAAAATAATTGTATTTGGTTTTGTGATGAGGTTACAGAGAAATGAATCACAAGGGAGGATAAACAGAGAAGCCGGTCAAAGAAGATGCAGCAGAAGTACTGGTTTGGAGATTGGCTAACAGCCATTAATGGCTGTAATAAGAGCAGCTTTATTTTGTGTAAAAGATAAATGCAGATTTGGGAGGGATGTAGTGTATGTCTAACAGAGAGACTGTCAGCAATTATAAACAACATGTTGAGTTGACTTAGAGAGGCAAACAATAAAAGAAGAAAGACAAATAGCTGAAGTATTAGCAGATGATAAGATCTGGAAATGTGTATCGAGTACAAAAGTATTTCACAATAAACTTCTCATCAGATAAACGACAATTTCTAGTTTTCTCAAACTTAAACATATTTAAGCCTTGTAATACTCTGAAAAATTCTTCAGGCTCTATATCCTTCATGACCTGTGCTCCTCTGCATCTTTCAACACTTGTTCAAACTCTTGGGTGCTTTCAGATCTGGCCAACACCTTTTACAATGAACCTGTGCAAGAATAAAATATTCAAAATATCCATTGAAAATATTCATGCATGGAATTATTATTATTATTAGTACTAGTACTACAATACTAATACTAATGCTAATACTAATACTAATACTAATTATTATTATTACTATTATTATTACTATTACTATTACTATTACTATTATTATTATTATTATTATTATTATTATTATTATTATTATTATTATTATTATTTCTCTATCTCACAACTCTAATACCACTCTCTTAATTATGAAAACCTTAGCTTCATTGCTAGAAAATCGAGTTATTCAGGGAGAAGGTTTCTGCTTTCTGATTTCAGTCAAATCTGAATTTTATGAAAGATATTTTCAATTCAAAAGGAATAAACAGTCTTTTTTTTTTTACAAATTAAGTAAAAAAAAAATTATTAGTAAGGATTCCCCTGAAATCACTTACTCAAATAATAATATGCCCATTCTTTTAATACTGTCTTCCATGATAATACAGAAAGTAATGACTTGGGAGGTTTCAAAATTTTTTATTACTTTAGACTTTGGGGATTTCTTTTTAAAACATTTCTATTGTTCCTTAGAGAGAAAGTATTTAGACACAGGGTTTCTTTGTGTTAAACATTTAAAGTATTATTATTCCTAGCTATAGTTTTAGTCATATAAAGATATGACAAGACTGCAGCTTCTAAGACATATAGTTGTTACTGGCCTCTTATGAGAGAAATTTAAACAACAGTTCTTCAATGCCCTTTCCTATTATTTTATTTTCACATTTGATAGTGATGAAGTTGAAGGAATGGTTTTGCCTGTGGATTTCTTTATTTTGATGCCAGTACATGTGCCTCTGAATTTGAGCCAAATGGAACAACTCTGCAGTACATCCTCTGTGCTGGGTGAATCTGGGACAATGGTTGTCTGTGGTTGTGCTATACCACAGTCTTACTGAAACAATCAGGAGAAGGAGAGTAATGAGAACCCAGCCTGAGAAACCTCAAACCATTCACAAAAATGAAGTTACCACCCCCAAAAACTGAGCTCACATTGAGCCAGTCAACTTCTTGCATGCTCTTTTGAGAAAAAAAAAAATATTTATCAGCACATCCTTGGCTCTGTCTTTCGTGGTACCTTCTTTAGGTATAGGAATATATCAGGGCCACATCCATTCATCTTATGAACACAGGAGTTTGAAGATATGCTAGTCTAACCCTGGTCAAAAGCACATGTGTCTCCGTACCTGTCACTTTCTAGTACACATGGAACAATAAATCAGGTGGGGTTTGATTTGTTTCTCAACAGTTATGCTGATACAGCTGCAGTCTCTGCTACTCCTGGAGCAGACATGAAAGATGTCAGTGAAGGTCTGCTTAAGTTAGAATTCTGGAGTTAGCTGGATGGACGGCCTCCTAGAAAACCATCTCCATAAAGAATATATTTTTATTTTTAAAAAAATTATCTGAAATTGTTATGAGCCTAAAAATGGGGATCGGTCACAGCTGAAGTAATTCCAAATCTGAAGAGGAAATGACTGAAAACTAGAGGATGAGTGAATAAAATCATAATTCTTTGGAAGTACACACCTCTGTCTACTCCAAACAAAATATTTTTGCAAACAGAGATGTATTTTCTCCATCACATCTCGATAAGCATATGGGTACAACCTTTCATTAGCATGAAAGATTCTGAATATAGCAAATCATAGTTACATGAGGCCCTGACAGTTTATTTGCATTAATTACAAGAGGAAGTTGGTATTGGAAAGAAGAAACAAACCCATTTCTGAGGCCTAATTCAGCAAATAAATTACAGAAACCTTCTTCTTCTAAAGCAATGCAGTTGAACTGTAATTTGTTACATGCTTTGAACAAATTACATGCCAGAATCATTTTACAAAATTGCAATGTACATTTACTGTGAGGGAATTCAAAATTATATCAATACAAGAGAAATTAAGAGGTACTATTAAAACTTTCAATAAAAAATTCTTAACTGGAATATACTGAATTTAAAACCACAGTTGATGAGGGTGTTTCCAGGAAGCTTATAAAAACAAATATATCTAACATATTAATCTTCAATAGCTCCTGGTGCTATGGGGGAAGTTAAACTCTTAAATGGGATTCTTTGGATTCATTTAGCAGCAATTCAAACATACTGTCTTCATTTTCATACAGGTTATGTCTTCCTCTTAACCCAAGTCCTATTGTCCTGAAGTTGCAAAATGCATGAAATATTATACTAATGCTTCAATTACAGAGTGAATTGGATATAGTGCCAGGGATTTTTTGACAAAGTGCCTCAAAGTGCTTTCCAAGGAGCAGGTGGAATCACCTTGTGCTTCTTCCTAGCCCTGTCTGGCTTGGGGTCATCCTCAGTGCAACAGCTCTTAGCATAACAAAAGTAGTCCTGTAGCAGCCAACACAGACTTGTCAAGAACAGATTTTGTCAAACCAACCTAATTCTATTCCACAACAGGGTAACAAGACAGAGCAGCAGAGAAGAAGTAGCATCATACATGCTGACTTTCAGGGAGGCTTTGATACTGTCTCAGGTGTCATTCTCATAGCCATGCCAGGGAGCTATGATCTTGTTGAAACTACTGTTGGATACAATCTTGCTGGACAGGTGTACCCAAAGAATATCTGGGAATGGAAGGATGCAACAGGTGGAGTTTTGCTAAGGTTTTCTTCGGGTAGCAGGCCAGGCCTGCTCGATGCATTAAGTGATAGAATATGGGCCAAATATATTCAATATACAGAATATGAAGCTGAAACTGCATTGGGAAACATTAAATAACACCAAGCTGACAACAGTACTGAGAGAATTATGTATTTTTCCAGTTAACCACAGCAGTCTTTGTGTGTTTGCTTCAATTGCATTGGTCTCCAATCATGATGTGTCATCCCTTGATGTTCTCTAGCAGAGAAGAAAAATGTAGAGATGAAATTATCTGTATTCATGTTGGACAGGAAAGAGTAATCTTAAATTGAAGATAGACGTCAAGAAAAGGCTCTAAGATTAGAGACATTAAAGATCTGGAGCAGATTGCCCAGAGCTTGCATGTTTTTCATTGGTTTCAGATGGCTGACCCTGGCAGGGTGGAGGTCCCAGATGGTCCTCCTGCTCTGGTCTTTAAGACCATGAGTCTTTAAGAGCCCACTTCAGCCACTGGCACTCAGACCTCTTGTGAGTGTAGTTTTCTAACATTCTCACATGCACAGAGTAGAGAGTACATCTACATGAAAAATAAGGAAAATTTGATAAATATCAGGAATTACATCATAATTGTCAGTTGCTGTTCAGGAGTACTAGACTTTATCCTGGTGTCCACTTGAGGCCTCTTTACAGGCCACGTTATCAGACAGCTTTACTAGACAAGAAAATACAGTTGTACCTTACCTGTAAGTCATGTTTTCCCTTTCAAACTTTATAAAGAAAGCAATGCATTATTAAAAGCCCAGTCAATGTGGGTTTTTTGGTTGTTTATCTTTGTGTGTGTGTTTACATGTTTGTTAGCTTTTCCTCATGGTAAAAAGTGTTCCTTAAACTAAATATAGAGACAAGTCATAGAACTGTGACAGTGATATCCTGATTCCCACATGCTGCATACATAAATGGCAGACTAGTGAAAGATGTCCATGTCCACAGCAGGGGTGTTTGAACTAGATGATCTCTCAGGTCCCTTCCAAACCAGTCTATGATTCTATAAAAGTTTGAATAACTCCTGTCATCTTTGCAGCGATTTTTGTCTTCTGTGTCATAAGAGTCACAAAAAAATGAGAGCAGAATGAAAACTTACAGCAAGAATCTGCAACTTAATAACTCAATATTTGGTTTTGTTCCTTAAAATGTCAGCAAAAAAAATGTCTACAGTGAATGAAATAATCAGAACTGACTTGGTGGAATAGATACAGGAAAAACAAAATCATCCTAACTTTCAGACATTTACCCTAAGCCATAGACTTTCCAAGTTTAAGAAAAAGCAATTATTTAAGTAGTTGTTTTCCACATTTTGGAGCTTACCTATAGTTTTCAACCAGTGTCATGGTCTCCTATTATTTTATCGATTTTACCTTTCCTTGATGACATCCTACTGCAAAGAAACGCAAGGTTAATTTCCTTTTTCCATTTCTGTGTTTACACACATTGAAGTTCCCACATTCCTACTTGTTCATTCTAGATGTGGAGAATTTCAGGACAGATATGTCTTGCTGAAAGGACAGTAGAGAATGCCTGAATTAATGCTGCTGTGGCCAGATTCTCCTCTGCAGTATTTGGGCGAGATGGACAGAATTCAGCTAGCTAGGCTGGTTACTACCACAAAGTGTGTGACAAGATACACAAAGCTTGCTGGAGTTAGAGCAGAGTTCATCTGAAAGTTTCTACCCAAAGCCTTTTGCTCAATATTTAAAAATGACCTTTAAAAGGGAATTTCAAGCTTGTGTGGTTTAGTTCAGGTAATAGGCACTATACTTCATTTCTGGAAATCCCAACAAAGACCAGTACTTAAACACCCTGTTTTAATCACAACAGAAATAATTTCTATGTTCTTAAGTTACCACCTGCTGCAGACAGTAAAGGTTTTCCAGTGAAACCTGGCAGGATTTCAGAGCCCCTCTCAGCTCGTGTCACCTTTCAGACACTGCTGGGTTACAGACTCAGGCAATGACAGCTCAGGCTGCCCAGCATGGATGTATTCAGACCACCTCTCACACTGATATGATCTCTAACCAGAAAAGGTTTTGACAAAAGCAATCACAGCAACTGCCTGTGGTCAAAAGCCAAGCTGAGGCCCTGCTAAGGAATGTTAGGTACTTGCTCAAGTAATTGCGATGTGCTGGTGAGGGTATGTGTTACCCTCACCTGCCTTAGTTCCATCTAGGGCTCTTATGGATCTACTGGTAGTTCAACTCCTGACCCTTCAGGCAATATAAATACCAACCTGTGCATGAATAGCTTTTAATTTTTCTCAGAGAAGAATAGAAAATCAAAATTTTGTCTCATGCACTGATCCTGCAATTCACAATCTGATCTTTGATAATAAATGTGAAAGATAAACATGACCTTCACTTCTCTTCAAACAGTGGTTCAGGGACCACCTACTACACAGCCAATGCCTTGGATAAATGAGATTCCTTCATCATTTCATTTTGCAGTCTGAGCTCTACTGGGAGAGCAGCTGAAAGAGTTTCTTGCTCTCCTGCTCCCACCCCTCCTCCACATCTATCAGAGTCATATGGCTCCTGGTAGAAACCCAAAAGGAAATAAAGTCATATTTTTGATCAGAGCCAAAACATTGTTTTAGAATAACAGCTGTCAAAATCTGGCCAAAAAGCTTGACTTTAACTGTGTATAAAATTTCAGTCTTCAGTGTGTACAATGATTTGTAAAAGGGTCAGTGGCATTGTCTAGGATTATAAGGAAGCAGTGGTGAATGCATTTAAAAGATCAGGCAAAAAAAAGTTCCTTGTCAATCAGCTTTTCAAACATTCAACAATTTTTTTCTCCTTTCAGTAGTAAACTGTGCTCAGTACAAAAGTCTTCGGTCTACGTGCAATTAAGGACAGGGCAAAACTAGGGAAACATGCTGTGCATCAGGCCTGAACTGGAAAAAAAAAAAAGATTTCAAGCTATGGGTTTTGCTAAGGTACACTTCAGAGTTGTTTTTGTTAAAAGACAATAAGGGCATTGTCTCCCCCTCCTCCCCCTCTGCAGGTACTCTAGGCTATTCTCTTCTACTTTGTTCAAAGACATTACCAATACACAGCATATTAAAGCAATCATTGTTAGGTGTACTCTTAATTCTCTTTCCAGACTGATTTTCCCAACCACCACATGTGCCTGGCATTTTTTTCCTGATGTGATCTATATAACTCCTTCCAAAGCTCCTAGCCAAGCGGCCAGCCTTCTTGTATCAGGGAGAGGCCACAGCTGCCTGGCCCTCACTGCAGAGACGTGCACTGGAGCATGGCTGGCACAGCTGTGCTGAGTTTATTCACTGGCAGACACAGAAAAGAACCTTTCTGGCTGCAAAAAGGGAGGGAAGGGTCTATCAGTGGATAGAGGTCAACATCCAGAGAAAGCTGGGATTACCTCCATGTTTTGTTGACTCGTTTAGAGTCAGTGGCTTTTCATTTGTTTGTTGCTTGAAGACTGAAAGTGACTGGAAGAATTCAGGGAGTACATGTACCCCAGCTCTGACAAGACCAAGGTTTGAATCACTGTTCTCACAGTCTGCACCCAAGAGGTCTTTAGACTTGTAGGCAAGTTTTCTGCTGACCTGCTTTTCTTGGGCTGCATATGACACACCATCTAACTTTTCTTCACTATCCAAGGAAAAAAGTTTGCCTTTATATTATGTGTTTGTTTTGGCTGATGTGGGGTTAATTTTCTTCACAGAGGTTGCTGAGCAGGCCCTACACAGAGCCGAGGCCTTTCCTGCTTTTTGTACTGCCATGCTGGCAGGGAGGCTGGGGGAGCACAGGAGGTTGGGAGGAGACACAGCTGGGACAGGGGACACCAGCTGACCACAGGGGTATTCCAGACCATGGGATATCATGCTCGGTATAAAAATTGAGAGGAAGAAGGAGGAGGAAGTGGGGGATATTTGGAGCCATGGGTTTTGCCTTCTCTAGCTATTGCTATGTGTGCTGGGGCCCTGCTCTCCTGGAGATGGCTGAACACCTGCCTGCCCATGGGAAGCAGTGAATTAATTCCTTGTTTTGCTTTGCTTTCTTCGCAGCTTTTGCTTTCTCTGTTAAAGTGTCTTTATCTCAACCCACAAGGTTTCCACATTTTACCCTTCTGATTCTCCCCCCAAGTCCTGCTGGTGAGGATGAGAGTGAGCGAGTGTCTGGCTGTGTGGAGCTTGGTGGCTGGCTGGGGTTAAACCACAGCATAGTATCACAAAGCTCTATGAACCACCCAGGAAAGACCTGTCTTTGCTATGTTGTTGTGTCTCATCTATATCACTGTAGATTTTCTGCAAAGTTATACTTGGCAAAATACTGCAAAGGGCTTGTTTTTTGATAGTAGTGTTAAGACATTTTCCTGAATTGCCTCAGTCATATTATAAAATAAACTGTATTTCTAGTACAATTTTTTTCTTTAAAAAAGTGTTTTGCAGTGCAATTTTGTTTACAAATGCATGGGAAAAATTTATACTGGCAGCATTTTATAATGCAGACCTCTCTGGGGTAATTTTCCCTCGAATGGGACAAACTGCAAGTTAATGTGGAAACTGCTAGAGCTGAAAACGCAGATTTGAGAACTTGAAAGTAAGGTTGGACTCATGTTTTCAAATGCTTAATCACCCACTTAGAATTGGAAAGAAAAAAGCCCCAAACACAAACCACTTCATCTTTCCAATAGTAAAGTAAATGCAGTTGTCTTAAGTGGACTTTCTCAGCACGTAATTGCTCAAAATTTGTAAACAAGACTGTTGTTGCCATACAAGATGGAAGAGACTACAGCTCTATTAAATTCTTTCTGCTGTGATAAAAGGTTTTAACAAGGCAGTAAATTTGTTTCTGTCAGCTAATAATCCCAACCAGATACAATTTTTAATACAGTTTTATTATATGCAAAGGATAGAGCTCTTAAATTAGAAGGTGCCACTTTTATGGCCAATAATTAAAGGCAGTGTGATGCCTTTATTTCTTTGGAACAGTGATTGGCTGTGCTGACTGATAATACATTTTTTATGTTTCTCATCTTTTATAGAAGTTTAGAAAGTAAAATTTTCTCAGGGAGCTACATGTGACAAAATGTAATATAATTAGAAGTTATCAGAGAAGACCTAGCTAGAGAGAAAAGCAATTTTTTTTCTCAATAAAATAACAGGATTTTAAAAACCCTCACATTTTCCACCCCAATTTTCCACCCCACTTCTTCATTAAAGGTGATTTCTTGTCCTTTCAAGAAAATATACTTCAGAAGCAATGAAAATTTTGCAGATGTATTAATGTCTGGTGAAAAAAAGGATTTTTTAAAAAGTCAGTCTAAATTTTAAAAAAATCACAGGTCTGTTAACTAGCTAGCTGCTAAATAACAGCTACATAAGCCATTTGTTGGATAAATTCTTTTTTGATACAGCTAACTTAAATTAAGATTATGAGGTCTTAGTCCCTGTAAAATTAATCTGCAACCACCTTTTTTTTTACTATTTGGTTTGATTTGGTTTGGTTTTCTTTCACTTAGATGGACTTTGCTAGAACAACCATGTTTAAAAAGTAGAATAATCTTTTTGGTATAGCAAATAATTTCAACAGTCTGCTTGCAAATTGCCTGAGTGAAACAAATCCAAGTTAAGTTGCAGAAAAAATCCCATCATGATAAAGGTTTGCCAATAACTTTATTGCCCAAGGGCTGATTGTACAGTACATAGGCTGTTATTGCAAATGCTTCTCTGAAAATTCAGGTGTCATTCCAACATCTGTGTCCAAACTCTTATGGAGCAGAGAGGACACATAGGGAATTCATGAAAAAGGTTGGATTTCTCTCTCTGTTGTAGTCAGTGATTCACTGAGTGACACCATCAGTGTCAAAGCCCAAGAATTGGGAAGAGGGTTGTGAGAGGAGGAGAGTGTTTTGTGCTTTTAGTACCTACATGGAGTGAAATGCTCCCTATATCTCTAACTCCATTATATTTTTCAGACTACTTGTCATCTAATTTTCTACCTTCTTTATTATGCCAATAGCCTATTTCAAGAGAAATAAAACAAACAAAAAAAAAAAAAGAAGAAAGAGAGAGAGAGAGAGGACACTATATCAGCATAAAAATATTAATGCAAAAGTTAGAAGTAGACATAAGGTCAGGGGAACAATATCCTCCTCAGGTGATTTTCTTGCCAAATAAAATTCTACATGGAACTACTCTTCTGAGCTCTGGTTCCATGATATGAAGTCTTTTAGTGGCAATGGGGCCTTAAGGACTCTCTGCTCCTCAATTTCATTTCCCATAGTGCTATAGTAAGTATTAAAGATAAGTGGAAGGGGCAAAAACCTCTTTTTGGCTCATAAAATTTAACTGAATTTATGTCTGTGATGCTGAAAAGGAAGGAAAAATGATGATAGGAAACCACAGGAGAGGCAGAAATTGTCCCAGATTCACCCATTCTGTTGTGGAGAGAAAACCTCTAAGGTCTCTGAAAACAGTATTGGCATTTAAACCTGAAATCAGGTAAACAAGGTGTTTTAAAAATTTTAGCTAAATTGAGTTTACTTTTATCTCTGTGAATCTAGCAGGAACTAGTTTAACACCTTTAAAACAGTATTACTAAAATATATTTCAAACTCCTAACACAGCATAAAAGGTCTTTCTTTCACAAGATTAGACGCCTTATTACAAGCAGTTTTAAATCACCTGGAATTCAGCAGATTCAATACCTTGCATAGCTTTCAGAGGTCTTTAATTTATTGTCAACTCTTAGGATTAAAGTCTACAAAGCAGGGTAAACCACTGGGAAATATTGTTAATATTTTACCTCTGGGGTAACACAGTTCAATTGTTCATCCTCTCTGAAACAAAGGCAAATAAAAATGTGTGTCCTTGTGGTTCCCCCTATGTTTGAAAGGCTTGAGACAATTAAACTGCAGTCACAGAGACACTATTACTCCTAAGATTATTGTCTCAATGCAGTTCTTTGTAAATCTTAAAATATAGTTCAGTTAAATATACTTAAATTGGCTTCCATACAACAGAAGAGATATGGCTGATATAGAAAAAGGTACTTGTCTTGATGTATATTCTTTCAGTGAATTTATTTTTTTTATTTCCAAACCCACATGTTTATATAAAGGCTATGAACAGACAAACTCATTACTCACAGAAAAAACCCATAGATTGATTGCTCTGCAAAACACAGCAGCAAACATTATCAAAGGTAGGATTCCTAAGGTTTAACTCCTAAATCCAGGTCTGGTTTCCAACAGAAGCTTTTGGGTGTTAAATAGTCTTTTATTTTCTAATCATGGGCTGAATTTATTTCTGAAGTTAGGTGTGAGCAGTTTAGCTTAATTTTTATCTTCTTTTCTTGTTTGAATTGATAAACATTTTTTTTTCCATTTGCCTCAAAAGCCTCATAGAGAAGAAATTGCTCCATACAATTAGTCTGCTCTCACAATAAAAATCTTCTGTCTGGATTAATTTCAAAGTTCTGGAACAGTGCGAGAAGTAAGTTTTGAAAATGAAGCAAAAATTAAATACAACCTTCATGCAAGATTCCAGCATCTTATTGCCACTCAGAATGTGCATGAATTTCGTTATTAGAGATTTTGCAACAAGTAGGATAGTTTTGGTAGGCCTAATGGAGTTGCCTACATTTTCTAGAATGTTGTAGTAAACTCCAGGGATGATGACTCCACAACTTCCCTGGCCAACCTGTTCCAATGTTTGACAAACCTTTTGGTGCATTATAGGACAGTAGCACACAACTGTAGAATTCAGGCTCTGGTTTCACAGAACTTTTTGTACATTAGGAATTTTCAACACTGAAAATAAAAATAATCACCTCTATACCAAGTAAACAGGCTTCCCCTGTGCTTTAAGTCAAATTTCAGCCCAGGTAATGATAATTTCCAAGGCAGATGATCACAAGTAGCCATGCAATATACCCACTTACTGGGAAATATCAAGTGCTACTCCTCTTTTATGGGTTTCTAGCCCTCATCCAGAATGAGTATCAGCACCATTGCTTACTAATAAAGTCTGGTCTAGGGTCAAGAGATGTACAAGCATTCTCTTCAATTGCTCTAGGTGATCATATTCCAAGGAATTCAGATTAATTCAAGGGAAATAAAGAAGACTGAAGAATAGGGTTATGCAGAGTTAAAAGGCATAAATAGGTAGTCTGTTTAAAAAACCAAATCAAAATCCCATCTTCTCTAAGAGAATAGTGTAAGTAGTGAATCAGTGTTTATTGTTTGTGAAGAAAAGACCTGTGCATCAGACCAAGAGCATGTTTTGCTTTGTACACAGTGAAATGGAGAGGTCAGAAGACAAGGAATCAGGAAGATGTGGGGAACTCTGCACTGACTGCAGGCAGAGAACAAAGAGTGCCCTGACAGAGAAGCTTATTGTTTGCTTCCTTGTCTGCTAAAAATGAGCTTCTGAAACAAAACATGAGCTGTCTGAAAACATGTTGCCAACATGATCTAAATAGAATATCAGATTCAAGAGAAGCAGAGGAAAAGTCTCATAACATACTTCAAGCGCTTGAGAACTTTTCTTTTGGGTTCAGAATTGTTATAAGTTCCATAGAAGAGTGTGAAGTAAAACAGGTTTCTGAAATATTATATATATTCCTTTGCTTCATATGAAAGACCACTGCCTGTGGGTTTCTGGCCTTCTAAGGAACAGGGACAAATCACACTTTAGGGGAAATTTCTTTCCTAATTCCAAGAAAAGGAATGATTAAAAACACTGCCTGGCTACTCAGGACCCTTAAGACTAGACTAGACTAGACAGACTGTTGATTTTACAGCTTCAGTTTCAGGTCAGATGCCTGGGTTTGAACAGGATCGTTAAAAAGCCACACAGCACCATTTGCAGGATTTAAGAGGAATGACTCCCAGAAGCAACACCTAAAGTGCCATGTAGGGCAAGGCTAGTACAGGTTGGTTTGGGATCCTGGTAGGTGCATGTACTCCAGGTTCATCCCACATTCTGACTGCATACTTCAGCATCTGTTTCACAGAATGTGGAGTAGGCTGAGTTGGAAGGGACATTTTAAAAGTCGTCTAGTCCAACCTCCCTGCAATGAGTGTTGCTTATGCATTTTATCCAAAGACTGCTTAATGAAAAATCCATGGGAACAGGGACAAGGAGAGCACCTTTTACACTCAACAGCGAGAAACAGGCTCCTGCTTACTTTGCTAGTTCACTCTGTATCCGCATGAATCTTACATTTCTGACTGCAGAATGGTCTAGACATTTTTTTTTTTGGTAACATCCCCAGTAGGTTTCCAATGTGATCTTAAATGAAGTTGAAAGAGAGAATCAGGACTACCTCTTAAATGTCCTGTGACTTTCTTGTCCATTATCTGGAGTACAACTAAGACAATGTATTGCTACCCAAAGCTAAAGATTTTAGTTGTTTTTTCCTCTCAGCTGTGCTTTATTTCCAGCTCAAATCACCACATAGTACATACTCAGAACAAATTTAACTGCCGCCCTGCATGTACACAGTATCTTTCTCTGAGATGTTGTTGAAGTTGAGCTTTTATCTGTCAGTTTTCATCTATTATTTGGTAGTTAGGAGAGACACATGCAGGATTTCTTGTATAAATTATTGATTTTGTATTGGGTGAGTCTCATAACTGCACGTTGGAGATGTTAAATAGGCTAGAGTTATCACTGCTGGCTTTCCTCAGCAGGTGTGCAGTCTCATAACAGGTATATTTAGATTTTGACACAGCTTCAGCCAAATTTGTTGCTCTTTTTTGGGGGTTAACAATTATAATTTTGTGTGTAGAGTAATGAAAAGATCTCATAGTGAGTTGAAATTCAAGTCCTTTCTCTCTGAAACTGTACAGCCATATAGTGTAAAATCAGACAGATTTTTGGACCTGTAATGAATAGATATTTCATCAAGCCTGTTTACAAGGAAGGGCAGGAAAAGAAAATTTTTGCTTTTCTATTTTTCCCTTCTATCCAAAACCCTCATTAACTACACAGCAGTACTGCTTAAGCCTCTGAACTCAAAGAGAATTTCCAGTCCTGTTTTGGCAGATCTGGCATAAAATACTCTGTAGCTTACTCCCTGACCCTGCTTGGAAAAGGCAGGTGAATACTTTGTGAACCAAGAAGCCAGGAAGACTGATATAACAGAATCCTTCTGTTATTTCCTGGCACCATGTGGCAATACTGATGAAAACAGGTTTTGTACCTAAGAGGTTCATTGGAATTGGTGCCATGCCCTAAACAAACCCACTACCACAGACCTTGTTGGGATGCGTGAACGTACACAGTGTCATACCGACGTGGCTGTGTGTCTTCTGGCAGAGAGATCAGTTCAGAAAGCTCCTGAAGTGAGATGTGGCATGTCTACTTCAGTGCAGACATGCCCTAAAGGAAAAGGTGCTGAACCAGAAAGATCATAGAAAATGCAGAAGCAGGAAGACTAGAAGTTCTTGGGTTCAATGCTCTCTAGTCTGCCTTGGCTAAATCATCAGTAGAGTCAATTTAACTCTTCAAGGGCCAGACATCCTGAAGTTTCAACATATTCCTGCTCAGGAATTCCATTTCATTACCTTGACCTTACTAATACAAATGTTTTCAAAAGGCCTACTAGAGTTATTTATTTATTTATTTATTTGTATCTTTTAGAATTGGACAGTTCAGGTACTAGAGCTGTGCTGTGCCATATGAAAATGATAGACTACTCCTACGAAGTAAAAGAGTTTCATTTGAGGAATTAATAATCATCATTCAGATGATTAAGATGATTTCTCCAGTCACAGTAGGATCAAATGTATGTCTTTATCAACGTTTCTTTGATACTTCTTGCCTTATATCGAGTATTTTTTTTGTTTTCCTTTTTAAATATGAACATGGCACTTTGTCATCCAACTGAGGAACAAAAATGAATTTTGAAATTTATAAAATTTTCAGGAAATTAATGTCTTGATTTTGGTCTCATCTTTTCTTCTAGTCTCTGTAGGAAATCTATACCTATCTTTTCCTATTAATAATGTCACCACCACCACAAAAGGTCTAGAAAACTACATTCTAATTCAAGGTGGTATTTTTGCATATATATTTTCCTATTCTGCATGTATCTTTTGTTTCTTCCAAGTCATAGAGGCCCAAGATTGGTTCTAGAGGAAAGGTAATGAAAAGCTTATAGACAGTGAGCAGTCCTTGAATAGAGATGTCAGGAGAGAGAGAGGAAACATGTATGTTTAAAATGTTTTCTTGGACATTGATACAACTACACATTACTGAAAGGAGGTATTTCATGATGCTAGGGGGATTTATACAGGTTCTAGTCCCAGTATAGATTAAAAAAGGCTAATACTGCTCTATTCCCTTAACTAATGTACATTTCAAGACAGCCAAGTTTCAATCCTATTTGATATTATGATGGTTACTTTAAGCTTTCACACCAGACTGCAAGGAAAATAGTGACTCCTTGGATTCCAAAGGCCGCCTTAAAAAATGCTCCTTCAGGATGTACATATGAACTACGGGAGAAGACTTCATGAAAATAAGACAAAAAGTCACATTTTCACCACAAAGGGATAACTACTTCTTACCTGCTCTGTGTACTGAATCACTTCATGGGATCCAGTGTTGCCAGGTTTTGCTCACATGCTCTTGAAATCAACGTGTTTTGTCTTGCATTCATATTTTAAGCAAACATTTGCTCTGCTCCAAGCGCCATGCAGTCAGTGTTGCTTTCTTATAACCAAACCTCAGGCTACCTATCCAATAATACTAGAGATCTCCAGTATTTTTCTAACTGAAATTCGGGGGGTGGAATTGTGGGAGCCATAATGGACTGTGCAGTAGCACTCTGGTCTTTTGCTTAGCAGGAATATTATGTAGCAATTTTTTATAGCTGGAACCTATCACTATTGAGAAAGGAAATCTGCTCTTATGCATGAGCAGTGATTTTCAAAAAACCATGATTTTTATGAGATGCATTTGATCTTTGTGTGTGTGTCTACTACAACTGCAGCATTTTATTCAGGCTCAAAGAAATAGTTCTGACCTATTTTTTTTTCTCAACCTGTGAAATTTTCCGCGGAATATTTGGCTTGAAAAAAAAGCTTTATGATAATAAAGAACCAAGTTTCTTCGAAGCTGAAACAGCTTTATGACTGGACCTCATCAACTATAATATATAGGGGGGAAAAATAATTAAGAGGAGTTCCAGCTGTCTAACAGATATAGGGGAAAATAAGGGTAATGAGAGCTACTGAGAGCTATCTTTCAGTGGCACTGAAAGATAATCCAGAGCATTGGTTTATCTTTCTGTGAAGAACATGACTTTAATCTAGCCAATAGGATATGTCTGAGATATTTTGACATATAATTAGCTAAGTAGTACAAAATAATAATAGCTGCAAATGCATTAATAAACAATAAAATGCTATCATACCCACCAGGGGTGCACTGTAGCTCCCAATTAGCAGTGCATGTACAATAATGATATCTCTAATCTGTGGCTGTCTCTGAGTACTTTCTCACCATCACAGGCTGCTGTCCTGTTTTCTTGTGTGTACTGCAATCAGACATAAGGGTAGAAATTATTCTTATCAGCTGTAAGATTTGTAAAACAAACAATACTAACACCCAGGTAAAGTTCACAGCAAAGCTGGGCTTGCACATGTAATTCCAGGGTAGATTTAGCACTTGGGGCTCTTCAAAGAAGAAAATCAATTTTTCAATAAAAGGACAAGTGAATGAACAGGACTAAGATTATAATTTTTATTTTAACAACGAATGAAAAAAGAGAAAAAGAGTAACAAAATAAGCATTCTTCTGAACCACCGGAGATTGTGTATGTGAGCATATCATGATTCAAAAGACCCTTTCTTTTGACTGGGTTTGGCAGAAGTGCTGTGGAAACATATGACCTTTTACATACTCATATGGGGAAAGATGAGTTCCTGCAAACAAAACAAAGGCATTCTCAATGAAATTAAAAGGGGAGACCATCAATTCTGAGAAATCCCAGTCCAATGTTTGCTCATCTGGAAAAAATCTAGACATCAAATTTTTTTGATTAATAGTATTTTTTAAATATATATGAGACAAATTAATATTTTTCATATTATAGGAGAAGGCAGTTATTACTTAAAACAAGACTTAGTTCTTCTTTACTGTAGACAGTGAAGCAGGCCAAGTGGGACTCTGGAACCATGATACAACATTTTCCATAAAACTTCATCTGAGTTTTTTAATAAAATCATATTAGATATATCTGTTAGCCCTTTTGTTTTTTTCTGTCAGTTGTGTGGTCAAATGTAACCCTGGCATAAGTCCAGTTAAGCTAAAGGTGTTCCATTAGGATGGACTGCTTTGCTTTTAGTTAATTTTGTGTTTATTAAAGGGGCACGAGACAAAGGACTGACAACTCAGCACTAAATTTCCTAAATTACAGTTAGGTTAGGGATTTGTTTTGATCACAAATTTTTCAGATACACCATTCCTTCTTCTGTCAGATTCAACTACTTATCTGGTTTAGTGAATCTTAGAGATTTTTTTCTTTTAGACAAAGTGAGTATAGTTTCTTCAACACCCTTTCATTATTTAGAAAGGATGTACCAAGTCTTAAGATATTGACAAAGGTGAGCCCCAAACGAGCTAATTTCTCTGCTCACTTCTCTGAATCTTTAATCAGAGGACACTGACCCAACACTTTTACTGTATCCCTTTATCTCTGAACATATTTACTACGTATGAGCTTTATTTCATTCTGCTTGAATAAATAGATCCCTTCTCTCTCACACTCAAACACACTAATCTTTAATTGAGTACCTATAACTGCACCTATATCCCAACCCCAGGCATTGCAAGTGATCATGCAAACAGATTTCTCTCCTAGATTTAAACTTAGATTTGATATTCATTTAAACAAATTTCATTATCCTTTCAGAAACATCTAAATGAGTTAGCAAAATTCAGTGCCAAGGGACTTCCTGTAGAAAAGGTGAGTGCATCTCTAGTACAGTGATGTTATCCTAGTCCATGCTAGTTTGGTTACCAGATGAAATTAAGTCTAAGTGACAGTCTGCCAATTCATTCAACTTTTTAACTCCCAGGAATCCTATGTTTTATTTAACTAACCTCTATAAAAATATAACTACAACAGAAACAAGAAAGACAGTCTGTCTCTTTCAGGGCAAGATTTCGTGCTACAAAGAGAATGACTGTAAAATATTTACCCAAATGTATAATATCATGAGGTAAATCTGTTCCCTTATCTTCCTTTCACGCAAATTGTTTAGACCCTGGGATACACGGAATACCTTCCCCTGCATAATGTCCCTAAAAAAAAAAAAAATCTAGCATAATCTAAAGCTGTGATTCACATGTAGTTTTTCCAGACTTTGTTTTAATATCCACTTCTCCCTCTGTCCCATGTTTCTGGGAGAGGAAATCACATGCTCCAATTTTACTTTCACTGCACAAAGGAGTGGAGAACAGCCAAAACTGAGGTTCTTTCATTGACATTCTTGTTTGAACCAATTCAGATTTTACATCTGAAGGTTGGAATTTTGTGGCTAGTTTTGATGTTTGCTCATTTCAGTTGCTTTCCTCTAACTTTTAGCTGCTTAATAGCTTGCTGAGGATCTGGAACTACAGCTGAGATTAAATACCTTTGTCTCTTGCTGCTACACACAAGCTCTTATCCACACACATGGGCATGTCTTGAGACCAAATGCATTATTTGCAGTGTGCCAAAAAGAATAGGTGCTTGGCAAGTTTCAGCATCCTTTTTTTCATACCTGATCCTAGCATGCTTAAAACCCTGGAAAGTAGCAATTTACATTCCACATAGGAGTCCTGGATAACTGAGCAGGCGAGCCATATAACAGGATATCCAGCTATTGAGTGCTGCTGTCACAGGTGGCCAGCAGTGCAGCTGCAAAGAGCTTCCTGCCAGGAGGGCAGAGTGGGTCCACAGGAAGAAATGTTCCTTTCCTCTTCCAATCTGTTTTCAACTATAAAGGAAGGCCCAAGCTCACACTCCTACGGTGGATGTGCCTACGCAGCATTTTTCAGCCAGAGCAGAATCTCAGCTAACTTTTCTAACAATAACTGCCCGAAGTGGAGCAGACCATTCACAGGGCTTCAAACAGTGGGGAGCCCTACCTTTAACACAGAGAAGCCCTTGAGAAACATTTCCTCTTGATTCTATTACTGCTGAACATGATCGTATCATCGTTTTATGGCTCACTTAGGAGCAGTCAGTGATGTGCAAAAACAGTACAACAAAAGGAGAAACTACCTTCCTCTGGAGATACCACAAGTAGGCAATTCATATGTTTCCTCTTTCATCCCACAATCACCCATAAAAACACTTAAAAGAGCAAAATTGCTTCCAATCAACTGAGGATTTTTAATGTAAAAAAGAAAGGAGGCAGATGACTTTTGTCCGTGAATTTTACAAGCTGACACTTCAAATCCTTGCACACTAAAATCCTGGTTAGGAAAAGGCAATGAAAGAGGAAGAGGGTGTTCGTTCATAGCAGTGTTAACAGAAAACATGCAGAAGTTCACCGTGTTCTGAGGAAACCTGAGCTTCTTCCCAGGAAGCTCTTGTGCTGGAGAAACACCAAGAACAGACATTGTTTAAGGAAGGGCAGGTTTCTGACTACTGTTAGTCAGGTTGAACTTTTATTGAGACTAAAGGAGAACAGACACACAAATGGCAGACAAGAAGGTGAAAGTTTTCAGTGAATATTTATAGGGCTCATCCATCTAAAATGAAGAGTGATTGTAAATTTTTTCAGAATTGGGGCATGGATGCCAGTCTGAATGTCCAGTGAGATCACAGAAAAAATTTGACTGATGTCAGATTTCCTAGCTCCCATCCTATAAGCTCATGTGCTGCTGAAGGCATGTACTCTTATCCCTAAGAGGTTCTGTAGTCTCCTGTACTAATAAGTGCCTACTCTGTTTCAGATTAAACTTCAATTTTTAGGCTGTAGATCTGGGACTCTTAAACCTGTACTGCAAAAAATTTTTGTTCTCTGAGATTCAAAAGGTGAATTATCTATACACCAGAATAGCTCATATTAATCTGCCAGGGTACTTGGAAAAGTGACACACAGTCATTATTTCTAAAAAGATTGTAATTAAGACCAGTTATTCCAAGAGACCATCTGGGAACAGGAAAAATATCTTAATGGACTTACCGAGCACAATCAATTTCTTTTGTGATTAAAGGGTTCCCTTCTCAGCATTTATCACATTCATCATTGGAAAATTCCAAATATGCCTCCTGGTGAGGGCAGATTCCTAAAACACTCAAGGAATTGAAAATGACACAAATCTGGACGGAGTTACCTTACTATATTGGAAAACTGTCCATTAAAAAAATCTGATTTAAATAAATAAATTGCCAAATATTTCTACTTGGTTGCTCTGAAAATTGTATTTTTTTAAGGATGGATGCCAAGAGTCTAAGTGTAAGATGAATTACACTTTGCAATTTATTGTGTAAACACTATTGATAGCAGAGGAATTACTTTTCAATTGATATTAATGTATCTGAGAGAAAGATCTAAACTTTAGAAGTCCAGCATAAAGTAAACGTGTCCATTGATACAATGAACAGAAACAATTCCTACATTCTTCAGTGATGTCTCTACAGCAATTTTAAAGAACAATGTTCCTTAATGATGACTATTAGATTGAAACTCCTTTAAAATACAGTCTCCTACTTTCTCTGAGAAATAAGTACAGTTACTGACTTTCTCTTTGACTCAATAGCTACTAAGTACCTTCCAGCTAGTTTTATCTTGTCATATATAAATTATGGAAGTCTGAGAGTTATCTGTTCCTTTTCTCATCTTCACATCTTAGATGTCAGACAAGTAGATGAGGAAAACAGGGTAGTACTATGTAATTTCATGTCTTAAAAGCAGTTGGGTTCTAGCTGACTTATTTAGCATTGGAAATCTATACAAACTTCAAAATACAACAAAACTCAGTTCTGCAAATTAACGTTGAAGTTGTGAGGCAGAGCCTGCCCGCAAAGACCCAGGCTGGGGACAGGTCCGAGGCTGTTCACTGAGTTAGCACTCAGCTCAGCCTAGCACTAAAGCATGTGCAGCAATTCCTCTGACAGATGGAATACAATCAGATGGATCACATTGGGTTTAAAGCACTCTTCAGAGGTGGAAAGGCTTCCTCTGAAATGTACCACAATTATCAGGCTAGATACTCATTATCCACTTTGACTTAACTATGAAGTTTTTGAAATTGATGGGTCCATCTGTTTTTCAGATTTGCAACCTTGCTGTTTCCTTAGTGATGTAAAATGACAATGAACAGCCAGACAACACCTGAGTGTCTGCCATAGCCAGTTTGTCTGCATTGTTGTTTCATAATGAGCAAGGACAGATTTTAAAAACAGCTAAGTTTAAAGTCAGTCTTCAGTAGACACTGGATTATATTTTTATATTGGAAAAAGAAGACATCCACTTCACAGTGTTCTTTATTCTTTCACCTTTTTCTTTTACCTTTTTTGTCTTCTATAAACCAAGAGTATTTTAGTAGGAGAACATATAATTCTTGCTCAATAAGGAAAATAGCAAAGAAGAATGATAAGGATGTTTTATTCTGTGTGAAAAATTGGTAATGGTCATTAGTTTAGTCAAGGTGCACCAATGCACACTGGAGCATGATAAATGCAAACATATGCAACCTAGTTCAGCATTCTGTGACTCTTAGTCATCACATGAATGATCTAGAGAAATAGGTTTCACAAATATCCAATATATTTCATATTAAGACACTGGATCAACAAACACACAAAACACTGTAAGTCTAGCATCTCAAAGCTTCCCCAATTTTGTAAGCCAAATTAATCCAGTCCATAAATACAATTAAATGATTCTACTATATCACTATAATCTTATAATTTTTTGCAGAAGAACATTTTATTCACTTGGTGCAAATCAAGAAAAACAAACTAGTATGGTAATTATTCATATTCTCTAAGACATAACCATGAACCACTTTTGCAGATTTAATTAACCTTCAGTGTCACTTTGGAAAGATAGGAGAATGTAATGACTCCCTGAAATCATCTTCTCAGTAAGTCTGTTGGGAATTAACAAAGCCCGCTCAACTGAAAATATTAGAGTTGGCAGCCTATCAGTACTGCCTGATCTTAAGGCTGCTGGACAATTTTCCTTATAAAGCCCTTTGTTTCATTTCAGAAAATAAAAAAAAAAGGAGAAAAAAATAGAAATTTGACTGAAGACATTTTCTTGTCTACAACAGGTTATGCAGTTCAACATATAGACTGATAGATTGAATATTGTCAGTTGACCCCTATGACTATCAACCACGGAAACTGATAATGACACAAGCTACTAAAAAAACCACTAATGACTCCCATCAAAGATGTAAAAACCTCAAGATTTTTGATTTTTTGATGAGCCTCAAAACACACATAAATTAATCAAACATTTGGATTACTTTTTTTTCCCTTGGCACTCCAAATTTAACCCTTAGAAATCTGGACACATTACACTTAAGTGAATCAGAATTAAAAGATTATCTCTGGTAACACGTTCTGGACCAATGGGAGTTGAATTTTGCCAGCTGGTTTTACTGTTAGGATTAATTCCTACCCTGAGCAACATGGTGCATTTTGCATGTATTTAGAAAAGTCTGGCTAAAAAAACCCTGCTTAAACTGATAGTCTACATAGACTAGACAATGGCCCATGATGTTGCAGGATACTACTTGCCCATGAACTCCATTATTTATTTTCTCTCAATGTAGAAACTGTCATGAAAAGCAACATGCAGTGAAATATGGTCTGCAGAAACAGTTTTCCAAATTTTTGTGCCCACATTTCTGAATAGCCTTTTACAGTAACCTTACATTGCTCAGTAATCTTTGATATGTAAGATGGGTATAATTTTCCTATGATGGAAAGAGGGGTATTATAATTTACCTGAACAGTTTTCAATCATTTTGATTTTTGTGCTTTGCTTTGCCCTAAGCACATTATCTTGAATAGTGTCCAGATTTGGCTGTTTCAGTACATATTTAACTATTCTTAACTTTCTAGGTTGTCTGACATTTTTCATCAAGGGTTGCAAAAATCTGCAGTCAGTATCGTTATATTACTTTTTATTAGTTTTGTTCTCCAAATTTTAGCAGGGAAACAGACACCATGTATCACTTCCAATAACTAAATGATAATCAAATGAATGATCAACTTGGTGCTGGAACACAATACGACCAGATCCAATCGAGTTTTTAAATTCCTGAGAACAGCGTAAGGCAATTCTCCCCCTGAGGGTCTAAGAAAATAAAATGTGTGTGAGGAAATGCTGTAATAAACTGGTAATATATTTCCATAGGGATACATAGGAATTTTCCATACATCCTCCGAGGATGGCAGTAAACCAGACTCAAGAGCAGAATGCAAGCCATTTCCATAGTGAAAAAAAAGAATTAGCTGCAGAGCAAGGACAGAGGCTCAAGCTCCAGGCTTGATTTTCTGTTGAGAGATGCTGTCAGTTATGCCCAGGGAGCTGCCCAGATTGAATGACTGATGTTGGCATAGAAGGAAGTTCAGAGCTGTACCAGTCTCTTGGCTGATTGACAGGCATTTACTCACCTCACTCTCAGAAAATATAATGTAAGATATGTCTACACTGAATATCTATTGGGTCAGTAAATCACTTCACTTACACAGAAATTTCTGTTGGTCACCAAAAAAAGTGAATCCTGTCCTGTCCTCTCCTCTCCACTCCACTCTGCTCTGCTCCTCTCCTCTTCCCAGATAATAGTAATTTTGTTTGATGTTCCTCAACATTAACCTTAGCCTGGATAGCTGCTCAGATGAATTGACTCAGCCTTCACTGCTAAAGATACCCCAGAGACTCCTTACTGTGCTCTGCTAGGGCTGGGCACCTAAAGCTTTAAACGTTCCCAGACCAGTGCCCAACTTGCCTGGAGATCAGAAGGTTTTGTTCCTAAACTTGTCTGCGATAGCAGAAATTAGGTGAACCTTTAACAGTCTGGTCCAGTCGTTGTGCCTTGAATGAAATAACACTTTTTAATTCAAATCTTGGTTTTTGTTTGGGGTGTTTTGGTTGGGTTTTTTTTTTTCACTATGATTTCAGTTTTAATTCACTCAGTAGTGAACTTAGAGAGACACAAACCAAGCGTTGTCTTGTGTAGTTTACTTTCCATGACTCGTTCAATTGGCAAACTTAAGGCATATTTAACACAATCTTCATGGTTCCCTTTTTCCCCATAGCCTCATGACTAGAGCATCTGGGATGCAGGAAATATCTACTCAGATTTTCTCTTTCCTGTAAGGGATTTGGACACTCAAACCTCATCACAGTCTCCAGAACTGGTACACTCTGAAGAGGTGAGAGAAGGGAAACATTCTTCTTTGTACTTTTGCACACTTGCTACTCTTACATTTTTTTCATTCCTGTTTTGCTTGGTGTCTTGAGGCAAATGATTCTCCTTAAATACTGCATATAAATGCTGCTGTGCTGGAAATGCAGTTCTTAGCAGGATTTAATGCCAAATACCAGTACGGAGTACAGAGGAAAAAATAAAACAAAGAAATATTTTTCCTTCATAAAATGTTCCTTCAGATTTCCAAACACTGAAATATAAGACATAGGTAATCACTGAAAAAGTAAGTGAATGCTAGTAACAATGAAAGTGCAATACTTGTTTGGATTTGCTTCAAGGATTTGCCTGAAAAGTTGCCATATGTTGAAATATGTCTGTCTTTGCAGTTGGTCACCAGTGCTATTCATCTAATTTAGAAAGTGAAAAGAACCCAAACCCAAGGCTTAATGCAGGAGGCCAGAGACCAAATTCTGGATATCAGCCCAGGGGTTGACTGTAAGATTGAAAATTTGTACAGCACATAAAGGAGAAATGGTCCTTTGGCCTGGAGACCTTATTATTTAAGGGGGAAAAGCAGAGAAAACTTTAAAACTATTGAAGAAAAATACCATAGTGTTTATTTTTTGACAAAGTAGTAATTATAAACAACAGGAATAGAAATTAAAGTCATACCAGTTGCTACCAGTTGATATCCTTTGAATTTGCGTTTAACAGACTGGTAGATGTGACTGATAGTTATAATATTTATCAGTATATACAGCTGCAAAAGTGCTTATGAATTAAAAGCTTTTTGACTGTTGAAGTGAAAGACAGCATTACTTACTGATTAAAAACACATCCTCAGTTGTTACATTCTTGTGGCTTTTGGTTCTTTTATGCCCTTTAATTATGTCAGGATATTGTCCCATATATTAAATAAAGAATTTATTTTCATGATTATATAATTTTAAAAGGGTGAGAAGAATGCCACCTCATTCATGCTTAAACAAGGTGCACAGACATTATGTTAATAAGGCACTGAGTCAGAAGTTATTAGTATTGCCTTTCCTGAGATTAAAAATTGGATGGAAGAATCAAAGCAACAAATCTCTGGGGAATAACAAAATATGTGCTTAACTACCAGCCACTAGAATTATACAGTATAACCCTATCCAAGTTAAGAATTTCTGAAAAAAAATCCCAACCCCTCTATCTCCTCCAAAAACTAGAGGTCAATTACATTATATGCTGTGAGCAGACCAAATGGATCACCTTTACATATAGCATTTTTAAACTCAAAACAAATCATTTTCCAGTATCTCAGCAGCATTGTTTCAGTTTGCAATTTCTCACAAATGACCATCCCAAAGCTTCCTAAATAGTTGAATGACTCTGGCTGAGACCCTTGAACTGTGACATGACATGGATTAAATCCAGCTAGCATATGTAACTTGTAGTGGTATTTTATCCTTTACACGTGACCTTCAAAGAGGCAAGTAACTTACTTGCACTTTTGTGGTTTTTTTTTTTTTATTTTGGGCTTTATGTTAAAATTTCTAAAATTAAACCTGTGTATTATTACCTTTAAAAACACAAATGAGGTGACTTTGATCAAAGTGGTTGCTTTCAAGGAGATGTAGAGATTTTCCCTTGAAGGTACAGTCGCGCTTCCAGTATTTTATTCTTGCTTGTATGAACACCTGTACACAGCAGGCTGTGATATCAGCATGGATGGAAATTTACATGAGATTTAAAGGAAGAATTAATAGAAGAGATATATGACTTTCTGATAATGTAACTGTCTTTATAAACAAATTTGTAAAATAACATTAGAGCCCCATTGAAAGAGAGAGGTTCTAACTTTCTCAAACTCTAACATTTAATCCCATCATCACACTGTACACACTCTGTGAGAAACTTGGAAGAGGTGGCACACGCTACAAAGACAAAATATTTTCTCTAAAATATTTTCTATATTTGAGATTTTTGTTGTGAAAATACTTTTTTAAGCAATCATTGTTTTATGGTTTTTCATGTTTTTTGTCCTAAAAGAAGATAACTGGAGCCAGAATCCACAAGCATGATCACTAAGTATGAAAGAATTAATATTTGCAGAAAAAGTAAAGAAATATCCCAGAATGTTTCTATTTCTCCATTGCTGGCCTAAAGTGATTTTACTGACTTCTGCACATAAGCTCTGAGGTATGGAGAGCAATTCTTATGAAGACAACAAATACAGAATGCTTGACAAGATACCTCTTCCTTCATTTGTATTCATATTTGATTATAATAGATTTGAAAAGAAATATCATAATGATTTCTTACCTCTCTTTACTTCTAATATGATGAAAGTGTGCATTGCTTTTTTTCTTAAATACTTTAATCAACCATTCTCTTAGTTTTAGAAAGAGTACGCACAAATATAAGGAAACTTTACCATATTTATCTAATAAATTCTCTTCACATTCAATTAGTCTTTATATGCAAATCAACAATGACAGACACTGATTTTTTTATATGACACCATGCAGAAAGATTAATTTTACCTGGAATACAACCAAAAGCCCCTGGGGTGCTTATCAACAGTCTTCGGTGGAGGAAATGATAATATCATTTTATGCAAAACAAGCAAATATCAGTTGTTTTCACAGCTCTGACCTAAGGTCTCTCCTGCTGTATCTTACAGTGTTTTTCATCTGTTTTACTAGACCCAACAGCAGGTGTGAGGCAACTGAAAACAATGTAAAACAGAATTGTTTCTTTCACTTCCATGAGAACTTCTACAATGTGCATTCTTGGACAGGAATTGGTTCAAGGTCAACATTACTGTCATGTTAAGAGGCTGTTTGCCATGAAATGAACATTTGTCAAGGTTCTGCAAAGCCTAAACTGCCAAAGGATGTGCACAAACTTTTGAAAGAAAAAAAAAAGCAGCAGACCTGAAAAAAAACCCCTGTTATTATCCAGAGCTGATAATTTTTATATCTTTATTGCTAGGAAGCAGGAAAGTGTAGTAGCTAAAGTATTTGGGACAATCTTGGATGTTTTGAAGATGCATTCACAATGCTATCGGCTGCAAAAGCATGAAAGGTTTCAGGCTGTGCAAGGAAGAACCCAGCTACACAGCATTCTGCTTTTGGGAGGGCTCTGAACAATTCAGAAATACAGAGGATCTGTTGTGGGAGAAAGCAGGAATGTGATGCTCTTGACCACAGGGTCCACAGCTGGTTGAGCTCTTTGGCCTTGTGTGCCACCCATTCCACATTCCATATGTAACTGCACAAGATGGATGGGATGTGTGCAGTTAGGAATATTACACAGATCAATATGGATGTGCTTGGGCTGGATCTCAGCTCAGTCACATCTAAATTGTGAGTCAGAGAGCTAGAATGGTGTTGAGCCATGTGGAGGTCTATGGGTGAAATGAGCCAGCCTAGGGGTGCCCCAGCTCAGAAGGAGAGGCAGGAACAAAAAAGGAAAAAAAAACAAGTGAAAAAAGAACAAAGCAGCCCCTCATGATTGCTAGTTGCAATGCAGATCTACACACCTGCTGACCAAAAAAGTCTTGTTTATGCTGCACTACAACATGTAGATACATTAAATGTACTACAGGTTTATCACCTTCTGCCTGAGTCCCAGTCTTCTTCTATGCTCCACATGACATTTTCATCCTGTCTCTTTGGGTCCAATGGAGTTGCAGGCTAAGTAGATTTTCAGAGATTTTTTTGACCTCTAGAAAAACATATGAGAGATTTTCCTCTGTTGGTGGACACAGAATGGCAGTAGAACATATAGGTGCTCACAGATGAAGATCTCAGATGTACCCATCAGACTTAGAAAAGAAATGTTGGAGCACAGAGAATTGGAGCAAATATTTCCATTGTTGAGGAACAGGAAATGCATTTTTGGTTTGTTTTGATTTTCAGGCATTATTTAACTAATTTCTAAAACAATCAGTGAGTGCCGAGTGCATTAACTGCTCTGTGCCCTGCTTTGCAACGTTTACTTTTTAGCCTCTGGGTTTTCATTTAGCTAGGGTTCCATTCAGCTGCATTTCAAATGTAGTCCAGATGACTGTCCACTGCAGACTGTTAACTAAAGAGCCAATAAAACACAGTGTTTAGTCAAGTTGGGCCATTTCCATTAATCAGACTACATAATCTTCCAGTAACAAAGTAATGCTGATTTTATAGACTACTTACATGAAGCCTAATAATTCCCCATTCAGCTTAAGCTAACATATACTTTAGTATGGATTATGTTCTCATAGTTAGAAAGAGAAAATGGGGGTATTTTCAACATAATTGATACTGACAAGAATTAACAGTTCCTTTCCATTTGCCTTTATTCCAAAGATTACTGTATAAATGAATTGCTTTCACATTATATAGCTGAGTTGGCTCAAACATTCTGACTCAAGAAACCCATTTGTGTTAGTTTTGAATCTGTTTCTCACAGACAGAAAGACACTGAAGTTTCTATCTGTGTCTGGCTAAAGCTATTCAGTATGGTTCATCTGTCATATTTCTCTTAAAATTTTGGCAAGTTCTTTGTTATTATCTTCTCTTCTTGTGTATTTCTTTCATTATTTTTCAATAAATGATTTGATATAAAACAATATTTTATTCTCCATCTCTCCAGCAATTTTCTATTAGATGATATCAAGATATATTTACAAACTGAATAAAAGAATTTCCCTAGCTATTGTCCATATATGTTGCACTACAGGCATCAAAATAACCAGAAAGTTCAGGAAGATTTAGTATATGTGAGTTATAAATCTTAATAATAATAATGATAAGAATAATATCTGCAAACTTAAAACCTCTCAATTGCAGAATGTCTTATGCTTGCATTTACAGACCTATATATACTTTGGCCTGAGATCTCATAGGCAAGAAGTAGAATGTGCCAATTTAATTTTCTCACCATTGTCTTTATAAATATAGTTATATCACGAACATATGTATTATTTACATGTAAATTTAATTTCTTAACATTCACTGCAGAGGCATTCAAAAATAATCATGGATCAATTGTCTGTTTTTCCAGGTGTCATGTTAAGTCAGGATACCTTTTGGTATTTACAGACTCAATTTTTCTTACGTGTCTTCAAGCACATAGACCTGTTCCAACATTACTTTAGGCAGCTCCCTGGGGTGGCTGGATTACTTAGGGGTCTGTGAAATGCTGCTAAAGAAAACACCTTTATGACCAATACAGTTCATCTCTGCAGGGAACCATAACTTATTTGGGAAACTAAAAAATGTTGAAATAGTCAATAATTCTGCAATGGCTGACAGAATGGCACATACAACAAAATTTCTCATTATCTTCCTCAGACTTTAGCCATCTCTTTCGTAGCCACAGACTACTTTCTTGTGTACATTTGCCTGAGAAGTAGATTGAAATTGCTTTCATTTTATATATAGCTAAGATGGTGTGATTACAAATATAAATTATCTCTTCCCTCTATAAATTAAATCAACACTGATATCACTGTAATTTTTTATTTTATTGCTACTGAGCCTTAGTGATTGAAAAATTTTAACTAAAATCAAGTTGATAAATGGTGTTCAAGCTTTAGTAAGGAAAGGAGACAACCACCTCCTGAAAAAGAAACGTTGGAGCACAGAGGATTGGAGCAAATATTTCTATGTTTGTGAAACAGGAAATATTTGCTCCAATTTGCTAACAAATAACTGTAAATAAAATTGAAAAAAAGATATTTATCCAAATAATACGGCTGAGTAGTGAAGGATGCTCTTAGAAAATAAAAAAATATTGCCCTTTAGTTTTTATTTGCTAGGTGAAGTCCAGCTTCCTCAACCCATCAAATACAACTTGGATGTGTAGACCCAAAGCTGGGTACAGTATTTAGACATGGCTTCATAGTTTCTAGTATGATTAGCTACAGGGAAAATAATTTCAAAAAATTACTCTTATACTAGAGAAATATTAGCAGTAGTATAAAAGTTGGGAATTTATAATCTTGTAAAAGGCTTAATGAGAGATTGAAATACAGTTCTTTCAGTTTGCACTTGCAATAAACTTTCCCCACCAATAATCCAGGCAATTTAGCGTCTAAGTATTTCACTTCACAAGCAATACCAGAACTACTATAGAAATTGTATGGGACACGTGAAGTTCAGAGGGGTAAGGAGTGATTTCCATGTTCTGCCTACCATATTCCAGGCCATCTCAGGTTTCAAATGTGTGTTGGCTGAATATGCCAGTAGACCAGTCTTGGGATTTAGGCAGATTAGCTTTGCTCCACACAGGATTAAAAACTCATGTACATTAGGCCAATCTTATCTCTGAGATCTGATGCAAGTTTAAAAGGTCTACAACCTACTGAATAATTTGACTGTTATTATAGTATATACAGGAGTTCAAACAGTGAACATTATCTGTGCCACCTTTGTTCATTTTGGAATGGTGGTCACTTGCTGTGCTCTTCCAAAGCTTCTTTTTGTGTCATCCCAATATGTGAACTTGCATCCTTTACAACTGGGATGGTTTTTGGTTATGCTAGATTAGGTTTTGACCCATTTAGAAGAATTTTTTAGCATGAGTTAAATACATTTCTTATATCTTAGCTTTTGCTCAGTGATGTCTTTCAGAAAAAGACTTAATCCATTACCTTAGATTGACTGCTGTGTTCAGTACATGCTGTTTTAGTGCAGAGTGTTCAAACCTAATGCTCAGCTGTATGCTGTTTTAATGAAAGCTTTGAGGTTCTTTGGATAAAGAATCTACATAACTGTGTACAAAATAAATCTGTTCTTCACATAGTTCGGAATTATGTAAATAAATACTTGGTGTCAGAAAGGGGAAAAGAAAAACTCCAATATTACACAGACAGTCAAATACTTATGCAACTGTTGAAATAGGTGCAAAGAAAGTATATCTGCAAGAAAGTCTTAGTGATAACATGAAATATTGAACCATAAACTTAGCACTAATATTCCACTGCTTTTAAACATTGTTTGTCACTTCTGTTCATACTCTTTTGAGACTTCGTAATTCAGGTTTATTTTTCTGTCTTATTTTATTTGTCTTCAAGTTACTGACATCTACGTAGCTGGTTTGGACTGTATTAGTAGGAAAGAGAAGACTGATTTTGTTCTGTTTTTTTCCTGAGAAGAAGAGAAATGAGAGAAATAAGGAGAGTAGGAGGACAGGTGTCCTCTTTTCCTCCCTTCTTCTCTCTCAAACCGCCATCATTTCTCTCCCTTAAGGAAAAAAATCTACTTCATATTTCTGAAAAAGTCATACAAGCAATATTTCTTTTCCACACAGTTCTGAAAACAAAATGAGAAAGTTACAGGACTACTAGCTTTTTATAGCAACATTAGATGGTGTGTACATCTGAACTTCTAGCAATGATTTCTTGACTTTTAGACTCCACTATTTTTAAGTGAGAGTAGAGTCATTCCACTGAACAAGTCCTTTAATTGGTTTTCTCTTAAGTGATACAGCACCCATAGATTAATACCTGTTACATATGCAGATATCTTGGTGGGGTAGAAAAGGCTTAATAGAGGTCTGTCATCAGCTGAATTGGATGACTCCAAATGAATTGTTCCTAACAGTAACTCAGGAGTGAGAGGNTTTTTTATTATTATTATTTCTTTGTTTGCTTCTCCTGTAGTCTAAAACTTACTTGCTTTCTACTGGTTTTTAATAGGGAAGAAATCCAATTTGTGACCTCTTTCTAAATAGTGTGGTGAGGTCCCTTGCCACCTATGAAAAAACATCTACTAATGCTGGAAAGTGAAGACACTATAAAGAGGATCTAGAAGAGAAAAAATCATTCAAGATCAATAGCCTTTACAAAGTTCAATCCAGCATGAGAAAACTATTGAATTAGCTTGGAAGAAACTCTATAAAATCCTGGTATGAACTGTAAGTTCTCCTTATTGAACAATAAATTGGTACAATAATGCTCAGAACGGAGACAAAACAAGCAACTATATCAATCTACTGCATTCATTTGTAAACTAATCTACCAATATTGCTCCTGGCTATCTGTTGATATGAGAAAATGTGACAGCAGAATGTAGACAGAATACTTGGACATGGGTAGATAAATATGTCAAATTTTATACTATATGATACCATAGATGTTCTATGGATGTGCTTTAGGCTGTGCATGACTCAAAGGCTGAACTTAAGAGCTTATCTCAACAGTTGTGTTTATTAGTAATAGTAATATTAGTAATATTAGTATTTATTCTATTAACAGTGAAATGAACATTGTAACAGGCTTTTTTTTTTTTCAACCTGTAGCTATCTCCATTTTCAGCTTGTTTTGAATTAGGTTCATTTTGCTCAGGAGAATTAATTATATACCAGGAATACTTAATATATATATATTGTTGATGCTTTGCTTCCTTACTGGACTTTTGATTTGCTGCTGACAATAACAGAATCATAGGAGCAGGAGCTTCTTCCTGTGCCTTTACAGATAGTTTCTGGTCTTTTTACATGGCCAAAATATATGAAACATCAATTTATCCATCAAAACTACAGAAAAAAATATTAGGATAATCCAGCCCTGACTGGATGTTTAATTTCACCCTTTATCTAAGCTTCAGCAAGGAGCTCCCACTTTTCTGCCAGGTGGCAAATTCAAAACCCATGGAATCAAAATAAGATCGTCTTCCAAAATTCACATTTCCCTTTGGAAATGGCCAGGACACTCTTAACTAGAATTACTTAGGCATGATGTTTTTTAAATGATCATGCCTATAATACACAGGGAACACCCTCACACATGAAGTGCAATCTTCCTCCTGTCAGTGCTACCTAGCCAGAAACTGACTTCTTCCCTGCAGCCAACTCAAACACTCATCACAGGGCCGGGGATTGTGTTTTCAGCCAAGATTAAATTGACCGAAGTGTTGTAAAGAAAGCTGAGCTTGTATACAAAAGCATTTGGACAGAGTGTCAGCAAAGTCAAATGCTGACATAAGCAGACAGCTGGCTACCCAAAGGCTGTCTCTAAAGTTCAATTCTATCTTATTTAAAATAGCTCCTATTTTGAAATTGAAGCATTCACAGAACAATACTTATTAGATGTTCATTTTAATTAATTCAGAGCAAGAGGAAAGCTCTTGATCAACTCGTGAGGAAAAGCTGTGTCCCATATGCTGGCTTCCTACCTACCAAGTACATTGGAATTTTCTTTGGTTGACCAACATAACCATAGCTAAAATCACAGTCAGGATCAGATTTTTAGCCTTAAAATTTTGCTACTGAACAAGAAACTAGAAAAACATTTGTCGCATTCCCTGATAAAGTGCTTTTGGATTTTATGCATAGCTTATTTTTAACAGTTTTATTTTAGCAGATAAATAATAGCTGAGTTGTACAGCAATTAAATTCTACCCTTCAAATAAAACAAGTTTAATAATAGCTCTCTGCAAGCAGTGATTCAGGCACTGTGTGCTTCGGTGGGGTGAGGGGAGGGCAGGCAGACCTGTATGTGCTGAAAACAAGGACATGTAGTGATGTAATATTATCTAGCATGTATCTCTGTGTAAAGCCAGCCCTAAGGTCATGCCTAAAGCCTCTTCATAGCCACTGTGGCTTTGGTGTGCAAGCATACAGGTAAGGCTGTGCAGAGGGTGGTGGTGCAGGGTCAGTACAAGAAGGGAGAGAAGGGATGAAATATTGCCCAATAAGAGAAAATGACGGGCGGAACTGAGGTGAGCAAGGTCACCTCACAGGGACATTTGACGAGGAAACTCAACAGCTTTACAAGCATCCTGAGACTATGTGGCCACTGGACAGGCAGTTTGTCCAGAACTAAAAATCCCTGAGATCTCAGGGGGATGGAGCTATGCACATGGAATTCACACTTGCAGAATTCATATTCAGCTGTAGTCCTAGAGCTTTAAATTCAGCTGGAGAAAGGCAAATGTCCCCATAGCCTTACCTTCCTTGTTACAGCATAAATGAGGCAATAAAGATTTAACACATTCCATAATTAACTCAGAGGCCAGTAGCAGTCTGAGAAGAGTGAACTGAGATGGACATTAAATGATGGGGCTTTATAGTTATTACTAACTTGATTTGTAAGAAATGACTAAACATGATTCAGGACCATGAAAGTGATCTATAACTTCATAAAGTGGTGCATTGACACAAGGGAACAATAAAAGTCTTCCCACATGAAAGATGACACCAAATGCATATGATGACTGGCATTTCTTCCACAAGTCCTGCAGCTTCAGTATATACACTCTGTTTATAACGCAGGTAAATAAAGATACATGTTGGTAAAGCCGTAAATAAAATTATATCTTTCAAAATGCTGCAGTGATGTACTTGCAGGTTTATCATTCTGCACAACTCCTGTACATTGTCAGGGACTTTAGAGAAGCAAGACCTCTCCATACAGGGACCCATAGCTACTTTTTGGTAGCTTTTATGGTTGTATTGCTGAAATCAAAGAAATTAAATATTCTTTTATATAAAAGAGAACACAAAATATCTGAAGCAAATTATCAGAGCACAAAGTCTGTTCTTTACTTAGCAGGACAAAGAAAGGATGATTGTATTTACCAGGAATTTTAGATGTAGAGATACTTAAATTTTCTAGGTGTGAGACAGCATTATATTATTCTGACACTGTAGACATGATGGGGAAGAATAAGTGTGAAAGAGCACAAAAAATAAGTGTATATAGGGTGTTGCTCTCTTTCAACACCTAACAGAGACATTAAGGCTTTTTCAGGGAAAAAATACCACGACATTTTTCAACATTTTAATTATTTAAATAAATACAAATTTTTTAAAGCATTGAAATAATTTTTTTTTGTTTTGTTACTATCCACTCTAACTGTAAGTATTAACATCAGCCACAGAATTTTGTTGGTGAGTGATACATACACATAATTTGTCCCCCAAATATAAAATACATTCAAAAAAATCCAAAAAAATACTGACCATGCCTCTGGTGTGCTTAAATTCACAAATCAGAAGAGAGGTATGGGGCTGAATTCTATATCGCTTTTACTTACTTTCTCTCCAGAGACTGCAAATCTGGTACTGCCACTATTTTAGCACTTCTAGACTTTTCCTTTTGCTAGGCTTCTGTGCCTGATTTTTGTAATATGTGATTACTTCTGTAATATGGGGGGTTAAATTGGATATGAGTGTCCCACTTTTGAGACTGTAATGCCACATGTATGTGTCTGGAATAATTTCCTCTGTCTTATTTTCTGTGTCCCTGTACACGCTCTCTGGCACTTTCCTGTTTGACTGCAGAAATACATTTTGCTGACAGTTTTGTGGCTCTGTTTATTGTGTTTGTGATCCCAGGTTCTTTCCCTGCTTTCTGCCAAATATGCCTATTTAATATACACTGCCTCTGACTGCTTTTAACCCCAATGCTCTTAACCTTGCACCTACATATTTTTAAAAACATAAAAACATGGAGCTTTCCCTCCTTCTGTCGATCTAAATACACAGTTTGGGTTTTCACACGATAGTAATAATAGTAATTATATTTAGCAGTCTTCATCTTCAAAACACCCTGCAAATATGATCAAACCAGTGGAACACCACACACAGCAAGGACCTGTTTCAGGGTACAAAATCAAGGCATTATAATACTTTTGATAGAATATATACATCATTTAATGGTGTACGTACAGCTGTTCAATGGGTTAAATGACATTGAGCATACGGAGAACGGAGGAGTATCTTTAGATTCTGGGGGGATTAATTGTAGACCATGTCTGTCCAAAACTGCAGATCACCTCACTAAAATTTTGCATCATTTGCTAGCCTGTCCAAAGTTTACTTGTAATATCTGGAATCAAAATGTCCTGTTGCCCTCACTTTCCTTCTCTCTCCTTGCTCACAAAATCGTGTTCCTGCTGCAGGATCTCCCAGCAAAGCAAAGAAGGAAGGGATGAAATCCTAGTGCTTGTATCACTGGATTTTGGGCAACACCTTTACACCATATCCTCATTCACACAGAGTTACAAAGTCCTATTCTTCTGGCCAGAGGTGGCAAGCTTTCTCTAGATAAAGTATATATGAATATTCTCCCTGCTTTTTTGTCAGCTATCAACACTGCAAGCTGTGGAGCAATTGAACCAGTGGTTGCGATAGTAATGCAATGAATGACACTTAGGCTACTCTTCAGCTACAGTTGTCCTGAAGATCTCCATATCTTAATGCAAAAGACTGTAACAGATCCCTCTACATTTGACATAGGTTCTGCTTTTTCAGTCTCATTTACTGATGGGAAAATACTGGTACAGTAGAAACGAATTAATAAATTACCGATATTAATAAATAATATTTATAATATTTATAATTACAGTTGGATGCATTTTTTTCTTTAATTAATTTAATTTTTTCTCATTTTAATTTTCACAGTTCCTCTATCTTCCTTTTTTATGTTGCTGCCTCCAAATTTCCTAACACATTTTGCTCTTTAGTTTTCTCTCTCTTTCCCAGTCCTTTAGCTTGCCCCTTTTCCTCCACTTAATCCTTTATTAGAACCATGAACTATTTTTCCTGTAGGTCATTTTACCATGTTTACCTCACAGATTTTGTCCAGGGCACTGACCATCCTCCTTCACTCCCCTCGATTCACTTCAGCCTCCAGAATTATTGGCTGGGTTACCAACAAGCTCTGCCAATTTTAAAAGACCATACAGCTGTGATCTGCAGCACACACTGCTCGTTGGACAAGCCACCCTTCCTACAGGCACTTTAAACTAGATCCAAGACACTTCTGGGAAGGAAAAAGGATACCTGTGAGGGGCAGGTGTAGCTCCCTCTAACACCCCCAGAGAGTGACATGTGGTGACAGAAAAGCAGTCACTACCCTGGCCTCATGCAGTCTCCAAAGAGGTGCTCCCCAGCACCAGAAAGAAGCAAGAGAGGCATTGGACACCAGTTGGATGTCAGGGAGAAGCACAAAGCAGTTTCAGTAGTGAGAGCAAAGCTAGCAGAGATGGGGGACACCGTGGCTTGTGGATCTGCACATTCACAGGCTTTTAAAGTAGAATGACTAGCTGATGTTTAAAGCACAAGTTGCCTCAGGAGACACTGCACAACTGAAAAACTACAGAGCAAACAAAATGTATTTAATGACATCAGAGAAATACTCAATCCCATCTCAGTCATACAGCATTTTAGGCCAATTTTACAACCGGTAATGCACTGGATAGGGGAAGCTGGCTGCATAATTGCTATTAATTATTGGGGAAATGGATGGAGGTTCAGCTTAGTTTCACCTCTCCAAACACACTGTTGATTGGAATAAATTAGCACCATTGCTGCTTGTGCCTACAGCTTGTTTTTAAAAATCACTGCCAAGTGGCACTAGGAAGAAAACTTGTAATGTTTCTGTTAACATTGAAGTAAGGGCACTTTACTGAGAAACAAGGATTACTTGCCTCAGGGCAGCTTTTGGGTTGGAAAGAAATCATAAAAAAGGGTGTAAACCTGATCAAAACTCCAAGTGGGGATTTTGCTTTTTTTTTTTTTTTGCCTTGACAAGTCACATTTGCTGGTCATGGTGAGCTCTTATCCTTCCCCATGTATCCAGGTAGGTACAATCCATAGCTTCCCGGTATCAAATTCAGGTCACTTAAAATCCAAGCTGCACTGGTGACCATTCAGGTCAAATCAAGGCTTTAAAGAAGTTTAGACAAACATAGCCAGCTCAGGTCACAAGTTGTATATCTGTTTTACACAGGTTCTTCATAAATTTGGCAGGAATTTCAGGTGCAGTGATGTGACATGTCTGTATTTCTTCAGGAGAGAAGCTGAGTGCTAGGACAGAAGACCTAGAATACAGTAACCCATCCCTAAACCAGCACAACTCAGAAGGGCCACACTGCAGTGGTAGATTTGAACATCTAGAAACATGGCAGAGGAGCCTGGGACAAAGGCTCACCTGTGCAGGATTCCTTCACAGACCATGCCAATGGCTTTGGAAATGGAGAAATCCAGCATTAGTCTTCTGTCCCCTGTCCATCTGACCCTGTGTGGGCTTAGAGGGGGCTCAAGAACCCAGCTCCCTGGCATCAATATTTTGTGCTGTTCCCAGCCATTTATTTCTAAATCAGAAATCAGCCCCAAGGCTGACTTCATGCCTGGTTTGTTATTTAGCAAATGGGACTGTGGATCACTGGCTGTATTCACTTTAGGTTCTAGTCATGAACAACCAATGCAGATAAGATCACATCTGATATATCATCAGTTCAGTAATTAGACTCAGGACAGATTTTGTTTCTGTTTGCAGTTAGAGTTTTCTTTTTCTAAATTTCAGAGATGAGCAGAAAATGGAAAACACATTTTAGAACCATGTTTTGTCAAAAATGTTTTCTTCATTTTTTTAATCAAATTTCATCTTGGTCAAGATTTTCCAAGTAAACATGAGAGATTATTTGGCCAAATTAATCCCGAGTGTATCTTAGCCTCTTGCACTGAAGGATTTAGCGCAGAGCCAAGCAGTTCAGGATGTTGGAAGAAAATGTTTTTGGAGTTACTAAATTACAGTCTCCATAGTGATTTTCTTGCCATATGTTAAACAAGCAAGAAGACAAAACACACTGGGGAAAATTCTCCTCTAGCAAAAATAAGCAGAAGTATAATGGAACGACTTTCATTCACTTGTGTAGAGACATTGTGTCAGTGAAGAATAGATTATATCCTGACAAAATAACTTCAGTGGGGCATCTCACAGTAGTTGTGAGAGGGGATGTAAGGAAAGATGCCTAGGGAAAGGGACAGGGGAAGTAGGAGAATGAGGAGGGAGAGCCATGGAAAGGGTAGAGAGAAAGGGTTTTTTATGATTTTTTTGCTATAGGGCATAAAGTTTAAAGCTAGAGTTCAAAAGTGCACAAGGTTTCAAATAAAGCCTTGCTGCTGACATTTTAAAGGTCTTTGCTTAAATTATGGCAACTACAAACACCACCTGCCTCCTTTGTATAATAGAAATACTAACATTTATGTAGCTTACTGGAATATTTTGAAGGTCAATTACTTGCCATCAGCATAGAATTTTAAATGTCCGAGCAATAACAGAGTTATATATGCTTATATTTATTTCACAAGTCAATAATAATGTTTTATATGGACTACTAGTATAATCCAAAAGCTTTACAGATATATTTAATAGTAACTATACTTTCAAATATAGCTTTTATATTGAGGAAAACAGGATTAGGATGCTTTGAAAACTTCTTCTTTGGAGATCTGCATCTGGTAAGAAATAGAGAGGTGATGCTTTTACATGTGTACTTTATTTTATGTAATGTAGTTTAATTGTATGTGCATTAACTTGTACTGTATTTATTACAGTGGACTCCAGGGCATCTCAGAATGGTTTGATAATTCCTAATGAAAGCTTGAAATAACTTTCAATCTTTTAATCATTGTATTTCAAGTCATAGAGAATACTTGATATGGCTGCCTGAAGTATCCAGGCTCTAGAAAGCAGATATGTATTTTCAGAAAAGTCTGGAAGGAAGCTGGTGTCCTTTCTTATTTTCTGTTTTGTATTATTACAATATGATCAATGCATTATGTGGATTAGTGAGTTAGTTATAGAGAATCAAAATTTTGCTTGTAATAAAAAATAATGTAAATAATGTAATAAAAAAGTAAACAATAAGTGAAGAACGGAAATAAGAAAAATAATAAAAAATACAATTAATTTTCTGGGAGCATACATTTAGAGACTTCATTGCAACACCTGTAGGAGGAAAAAAAGATGCTTGTGCACGCTCAAGACCTTAAACACTACTGGGGCTCTCAAAATTTTAATCAATCATAATGCTATTTCTTTTGTTATTATTTTCTTTCTAAGACAGCATTTTTTTTTTCCCAGTTCCCCTTTACCTCATGATGCATGCCTCCTGGAGGGAAGAAAGGAAGGAAGGAAGGGAGGGAGAGCAGAAGGAAGAGTTTGCATTATTTTTCATAAATACTAGTGCAAAGGAGAAGGAGCTTCTCAGAAGTCATTGTGACTATGCTGCAATAAGCAATTTTGAGGTCGTGATCACTTTCAGAAAATATCTGCCTTGAAGAACATACAAAATGTGTTTGGGTGGAATGGGAAAATCAGTCTGATTAGGTTTTTGCCGTGGTGCAAGAAACTGTCTGGCTAGATCTGGCTGTGTTGTAGCTGAGGCAAGGACATGTGTGTACTCAGAAAGCAGATTCAAGAGAAAAGCATCTCAGGCAGCCTCTCAAACAGCCTCCTCCCTGGTCTTTGGACAGTTTTGCCATTCTGTGGTAGACTTGTGTTGTCTTCATCTTCGACTGTAATTTGAACTATCTGTACTGCAAACTAAAGAGGTCATTTATGCCATTCAATTTTGCATTAGAATAGTACAAAGGATGCTGGGCACAAGGATTGGCAGGGTGGGGAGGGGAAACCAAGATTTAGGCTGCACTAAGCTCTTCAAACTATGTTTATTAGCATGCAGAAAAGAGTTTGGAAAGGCCATTGTGGAGCCACAGACTTGGGTCTTAGGGTACAGAATGGTCCTCAAATGGCTTGGTTTAAAACTTTCAGAGAAAACTCTTTGGAGTTTTCCAGCTTCTGGAAATGTTAAAAATTCCTGTGAACAGCTTTGCTTGCAGTATATCACAACTTTGTATCCTCTCCAAATTGCAGATATAAAGTCACGATGGGGTGACAGTAAAAGAAATAGCATTGCTATGGTATTTAAAGCTTCATCTAGGTACAGCTAGCAGAAAT
>VZRX01021456.1:132397-168355 GCA_013398075.1 Notiomystis cincta | reverse complement strand
ACAGGGAAGAATTTATTCCTAAACTCTAAACCAAGTTTCCCTTCTTTGGTTTGAAGCCATTCCCTGTGTCCTGTCCCTCCCTCCCTTGTCCCCAGTTCCTCTCCAGCTCTCCCGGAGCCCCTTCAGGCCCTGGAAGGGCTCTGAGCTCTCCTTGGAGCCTTCTCTTCTCCAGGTGAACATTCCCAGCTCTCCCAGCCTGTTTTATTTTCTTCCTGTAAGGAACAGGATGCACTTGTATATCAATGCAAAATGCCCAATATTTGCATCACATGAGATAATTTTAGTTAGCCTTGATGCTAATTTCTGTACTGATGACCTTGCTTAAACAATAGGTCAGAAATGAAAACAGATCCTAGGAGATTTCTGCCTTCTCCATCTATAGCACCAACCACTCATTTACCATTGCCCAGGATTGTTCAAAATCCTTCTAACACCAGATTTTGATTTTTCTTTTCTTGGCTAAAGCCACTGAGTTTATTGCTAATGAGAGAAAACTTGGTAGAACTCCAAGCAATCATTTTTGGATATTATATCCAGGTTCTTCCAACCCTCTATTTTTTTGCTGGGAATGTTGCCAAAAATGCAAAAGATAGCAATGTTTGGAAAAGATATTTTGGGTGTTAGGCTCTTTCCTTTGTAAGGAGGTTACAGTTAAGTACATGATGACATATGTAATATTTTTTATGAAGCTGTAGTGATAAAGTCACTTGCACATTTTACATTATTAATGCTGAAGGAAACAGGAAGTTATTTAATAAACCCACAATTATTAAAAACTTCAACTTTTTCACAGGATTATGCATTGAAATAGAAATAAATAATTTTACACGTTTTTTTATAGCCCTGTAAATAGTTTTAATTCTTCACAAAGTTAATCAAGTATTTCCTTATTACAATGTTATTCTGTATTCTTGCTTTTCATAAACCATGACTCATGGAGGGGAAAAAGCAGAACTTAACATCCCAAGGTCCATGGATCAGCACCATGCTGATACTTTCACTTGGTGCTCCATTATTTTCCTAATAATTCTCAAATTTAGATTTCATAGGTTATTATTTGTGCTGTATTTTTGTCATCTCCTACTCACTCAAAAACCAACTGGTATCAAAATACCTTTCTCTAATCCCCCCAGCAATATTTGTTCTTCACTCAGTCAAATACTGTCAGTAGCAAAATGTCACAGCACCATTCACCCTTTCCTGTTCTAAATCAGTTACAAATATTTGGAGCATCCCAGGTTATAGCAGAGCACTCAGAAGGATCCCATTGCCAATGTCAGCCATTGGGAGAAATAATTATTTATTCCTATCATCAGTTTCCAACTTTTTATATGACTTTTAAACCAAATAATGTCCTTCTCTCTAGTTCAGAAGTGATTATTTTCTCTGACAACCTTTTTAACAGTGGTTTGGCCCAAGCTCTTGGTGTGTAAAAATCCATATTGAACAGAGAAAACTCATAGTGAATCCATAGTGAACAAAGGGTGAGAGTTTCCATAAAGTTAAAATGGATCACATAAGGAAAATATGTCACTTTTCCCAAAAAAGAGTTTTACAAACAAATGCTTTGATCCCCTTCATGTTGCCCTCAGGAAATGTTTATGTTGATACAAACTGTAGATGAAGAAAGCTCTAAAGTGATAGTCCACAGTTTTACGTAGATATTCACATTTCCTTGAAAGATCTTTTATCAACATTCCTGCATTGATTGTAGAGAAAGACCTCATTTCCTTTCAGTGGGGATTCTGATCCACAACTGCTCCTACTTTCATTGGCAATTCCAGGATTCCAGGTGGTTTTTATTATTCACAATATTTCATGTCTCTTTACTGCTGATATTCTCTTTTTCTACTCATATAATATGCTTATTCAATATTAGATTAATTAAATACATTAAATATTGTACACCATGTGTAAGGTTTGTAATGCAAATAACACTTTATCATTCACACCCTTGGGCCACAGTTCCATTTAACAAAAAATCCGAGGAGAGGCATCTTAACAGCAGATCAAAACAACCATAACCTCACAGAATAGGAATATTGACTTGCACAGAGATTCACTTCAAATTTATTCCACAGGCAGAACAATGGAAATGACAGGGCAATATGTCCTGACAGTCTCCAGGTCACCTCAAATACCATCTGTACCCTCCAGCAGACACCACTCAGTTTTTAAGACAGTACTTGCTATAAATACTAAATCAAGGGAGGGTTTTTTGATTAATTTGAAAGGAATACAAGTACCCACACCTGGGTCATGTTAAAAATGTTCTGATGGGCAATCTGGTGGTGCACACCCATAAAATTGACTTACACATCACTTTACTCCAAAAGGAGCCTCCTTGGTGCAGCTGGGTCGTGATTTAGCCAAGACTTCTCTGTTTGAGGACTCTTTTACACCTCGATTTTAGCTGGGAGATGAGTATTTGTCTCAAAGTCCTGAGAAATTCTGTATGGTGGGAGTGACAGAAGCTGTAATTGTCACCTTTTGTGCATCATGTCCTACCCTCCAAAGCTTAATGACAGCACAGATCTTTCCCAAATCCAGCGGAGAACAGGCAGGAATCTGTCCCTTCGTCAAAGCAACACTTCCCCTTCATCAAAGCAACACTTTCCCCCCCATTTTCCCTTCCTCTGGTCCTGGTGACACCTACTCTGAGTCATGTGCTGAAGCAGCACAGGAGATGAGTAATTAAAGCTTTGTTGAGCGCTGAAAGATTCTCCTCAGTGCAAACAAGATGTCTCTGCATATCTGTAGTGGCTCAAATGCATCATTCATTGAAGGGGGACAGCTTTCATTCAGAAATAACAGCTTGGGAGGAAGATTTCAGCTGGTGTGGCATTTTAGTAGAGACTTGGGTGTGATTCATGTAAGAGTCAAATGTGCACACACATATATTTTTATATATATAAATATATATATATATCTATGTGTGTGTGTGTGCATGGCAGATGATTCAGGCTTTTATTTCCCAGATGGTTGCTGTGACCCAACTTTTCTGAGGCAAAGATAAGATTTGTTATACAATTTGTTATGTAAGCAGTTTTTCCTGCCACTACCTCATTAAAATGTTTGTGAAGGGAGTGAGAATGAGCTGAACTGGGTGAATCAAATCTTTGGGTGAGCACCTGTGAAAGCACAACCTTGTAATTTTGCAGGGTTTTTTAATGGAAAAGCTCCATCAGTAAAGTAACTAAAGCTTCTAATTTAAAAGTTGCCCAAAAACTGGATGAGCTTTGAGTGATAAAATAGAAAAATAAAAAGGCAAAGTGAAAGAGAGCTGGTTTAAAACGGGATATTAGGAAAAAATTTCTCTGTAAGGGTGAGGAGGCCCTGGCACAGAGAAGCTGTGGCTGCACCTGGATCCCTGGAAGTGTCCAAGGCCAGGCTGGATGGGACTTGGATCACCTTGGGATAGTGGGAAGTGGGGTGAGCTGAGCTTTAAGGACCCTTCCACCCCAAAAATTCCATGTTTCTGTGATTCTGTGACAGGAAGTTTACCAAAAGAGTGAATCTCTTGCAACTTTCTGAATTCCTGGTGTCTCCCCAGTCCCCTGTGTCTGCCCTTTATGGCCCTTTTATAAAATTACCAGGCCAGAAACCTTAAATTAAAGTCCAAACAAAATGTTGAGGGAGTAAAGCAGCATTTACCGACTTAGGAAAGGGTAAGGAGAGGGTTGGGAGTGTTTATCTCTCTCTTATCCCTCTCTAGGTGAATCCTGTGCTTATAAAAACAAGATTCTGAATGGGCTGAGCCCTCCAGGCAATGTGTGAGCACTCTACATGAATGTTTAAGCTGACAAAGAAGGAAAAAACACCAAAACAAAACCTGATCCTGCATTCCTTCCTCCGCCTGCTAAGAAACATCAAGGCAAGAAGAAAATATAAAGAAGAGAAATAAAACTTTTTCATTCTTTCTAATTCATTAATAAATGAGCTGGGAAAGGAGTCACAGAGCATTGGTTTCAACAAGAATGAGGGAAAGATTTTGAGAAACTCCTCTAGAGTGGGAGGTCATAAAAAGCCAAGCAGGGCTGGTAGTTTGGTCCTTATTTGTGGCAATACTTGTTTAATTTGAGAGGAAGATTGAAATTCAGACCTGGGCCAAACTAAGTGAGGATTCAGAGAGGGCTCAGGCTATAAAAAATGATTGGAAGGAAAAAGCAGCCACAAAGAGAAATGCTCATGGCCTCACCTCACCTGTCCCCTGTCTGTAGACACAGCCTGACCCTGGCTGCTAAACTGAGCTGATCTGAGTGAATGGAGCCAGCCTGAGAAGGGAGGACCCCCGTGGATTCAGGAGCAATTACTTGGCTTGGCTGAAAACATCAATAGAGTGTGTCAGAATAGAAAATTCAGACCCTTTGGCTGAGTGTGGAACTGAAGATCTGCTGGGAGATTTCTGCTCTTTATGGCTGGGGCTGTTGTCAGCCTGTCACTGCATGGGAATGAAAGGAACAGCTTTAAAGCATTTGTCAAAGTTGATTTTAACAAAGGCAGGGGCTGCTTTGATACCTTGCCAGTGACTTGACTTTTCTATTAAACATTCTAAGCTCCACCTTATCCTATATCCACCTGGAGGGCTTGAAAATGTTATTGCTGGAAGTGAAAGCTTCCTTCTGAGGCAGCATTTACCCAGGAGAATCCAAATGAAATGAGGTTCCTCATTGCACTGATCAATATGGAGTAGAAATCTGCAGCTGAAACCCATGGCTGAGGAAAATTATGGCTCAGATGAAATTCTGGTGGAGATTTGAGACCTTCAGATAATTGAAGGCCTTCTGCAGACCTTTTCCTCTCTCTGTGGATTGTGTCTACTCAGTTACTGGGTGAACACACACAGAGGACTATTTAAAAGTGAAATAGATGTTACTGACTAATTAATAATCATGATAATCAGCAATGGACAATGTGAATCCCTGCAACCCGAGGCAAGCAGGTCCTACCTGCCCATGCACTCAGTGATGCTGTGGATGATCTGGTGTGAAGATTTTGATCCACCCTGCTGTGCTGGATGGAAATGTTGTCTCAGGTGTTCTGACCCCCCTGGCCCTCAGCTGGGGGCTGGAATGTGGCAATATTGGGTGTGTGTGACAGACCTGGGTGATGCCAGGTTCATCTGGCAGATCCTTCAACTGAAGTTCCCTTTCTAAAGCCATGCAAACAAGGAGGAGTCTGGCTAGGAAAGGAACTCTGGGTCAGTTCTAGCCCGAGGCTGTGTTCTGGCAGCAGAAGGAAAGTTTCACAACCTCATTCACATTTTATTTCATTTCTGGGCTTCTCCATATAATGATAATTTAAGAGAAGAAGGTGCCAAACTTCCTTCTTCTCCAGAAATACATCCCTGTAAAAGTCTGTTGGTTTTTTTAACCATGGCCTGGGGTCATGTAGTCTGAAATGTCCAAGCACCCAACACCTTTTTTTCTCAAAGTATATATCACAGTAGAGAAAATACTGCTATTACACTTCACAGCTGATTCAGGGTTGGATAGGAGAGCAACAGCAAATATTTGGCAATTAGGAGTAGCCTCTAATACATGGCCTCAGTGCCCTCTGCTTAAGGGGGATAGAAACACACATTGCTATTTCTGCTGGAATTATTTATTTCCTGATTTCTCAGCACCTCTCTTCCTCCCCATCCTCTTTTTCTGGGAGAAAAGGAGCAGCTGATATTACTGATGAGCACGAGGAAATGGGCTGTTACATCTGCTCAGGTGGTGGTGATTTGTCTTGACAGGAAATGTAGTTCTTTAGATTGAGTGTCTGGGAGAGTTTTCTACCATGGTAAAAAAGTATAAAGCAAATCCAGCTGAAGTAAATAGAATATGGAGCCTCTTAGCATCACATAAAAGCTCTGACTTTAAATAGCAGCTCAAGATACCTCTCTTTTTAGCTTTTTATAGAGTAATAATTGAGTTGCCTGCTCAGTTTTAAACTTTAAAATGCTATGTACATTTAGGCCGCTAAATAAGGAGTTTTTTTCTTTTTTCCTCTTCAGATTTTATTTCCCTTCTCTTTCCCTTTGCAATGAGACTTGAATAAACCTATTTTTCAAGCACCCAAATGCCTCTCTTGCCTACCCATCATCTGCTTTCTAATATTGCTGAAGCCACACCGTGCTTTTCTGTGTTTCTCATATTTTTTAAGTAAAAATGCTGGCCTAAAATACTGTGAACTAAGCTGTGACTGTATTATTTTTGGTTGAAAGTCCAAACTGAGAGTGTGGGGATACGTTCAGACGAGTAAACTTTGAGAAATGTGGCTGCTTTGACTCTGCAAAATGATGAGGAAATGAGAAGGGTTTTTTGAGTTAGAGATGGAGCTGGGCTTAGAGGTTCAGAGGAGAGGCTGTGACCCAGGCATGCACTCTGAGACAACATATTCCCCCAAAAGCACACTGGAGTTGTACTGGGAAGTGAAGGATATGAGTTCTTCACCTTGATTTAGGAGAGTAGGTTCAAGGGAATATCTAAGGACCAAAGTCAACACTGTTTTAGTGGATAAGTTGAACTCAAATAACAGGGATTTATTGGCATTTTGGGGCAGTGCTTTAATAAAAAATAAAAAAAAAATAATTCAACTGAGTTGAAGTATAAGCCCATAAGAATGTAATACATTGCAAAGCTTAAACCCACATTCCCTAAGATGAAAATGTGCCTTAAAACTGTGAAACAATTATTTCTTTTCTTTATCACTGTCAGGAAAATTAGTCCACAAACACCAGACGTTTATGTCCAAAAAGGAGACAGAAGAGTCCTATAACTTTATTCAAATAAAGGGAGAGGCCATGGGGCATTTCCCCTGGAGTCTCTCAGATTTTTGGAGGATGCAGCCTCCTTTTTATCCCAATTTCCCGACCACATTTCCCTCTCTCTTTCCTCATTGCCTGAGGGACTTGAGAGTTACAGACTTCCCAGAACACCTGATACCTAGGACACTCCCCCCTTTTTTTTTCCATTCCTTGTATCAATCAGTGGAATTCCTATGGAATCTTTCCCATTGTTTCTTTTACCTCTCAGTGCTGGTTTTATCTCCCAGCAGACCCACAGCTTGTTTGTAAAGACAAGTCCCTCATTTCTTTCATCACTAATAGCTGGTACATCCAAGTGTCTCCCTTTGGTGGTTGCACCACTCCCTGGGATGTTTCCCTCCAGCACAGCTGTTCCCTGCTGGTTCTTGCTGTGTGCTGATCCAAGATGGGGCTGTCCTAGCTGGGCTGGACCAAAGATGTGCTCAAAATGAGTCTTCAAAAAATCCTGAAGCCGCTTAGGACCCTCAAACATCATCTAGTCCAACCCCTGCAATGAGCAGGGACATCTTCAACCAGACCAGGCAGCTCAGAGCCCCATCCAACCTGACTTGGAATGTTTCCAGGGATGTTTCCAGTACCTGAAGGGGGCTCATAAAAAGGAGGGGCATGGACTTCCTCTTGTTTCAAACTGACAGAGGGCAGGTTTAGATCAGCTCTAAGGGAGGAATTCTGTACTCAGAAGGTGGTGAGACCCTGGTACAGGGTGCCCAGAGAAGCTGTGGCTGCCCTGGATGCCTGGAAGTGTCCAAGGCCAGGTTGGACAGGGCTTGGAGCAGCCTGGGATAGTGGAAAGTGTCCCTGCCCATGGCAGGGGGTGGGACTGGATGATCTTAAATGTCCCATTCAATCAAAACCACTCTGAAATTTATGATTCTACAACTCTCTGGGTGCTTATCATGTTGCTGTTCAGAGCTTCCTCAGAGATGGCAACTCGCTCCACTTTAGAGCAGCTCCAAGCACTGATCCTCAGATCCCTCTTCACAAAATCTTCCTCCCATATCGCACCCCAAACCTTTTATATTTTTACCAAAACTCACAAAAAACGGCCAAACACCAAAATTTCCTCCTTGAATGTCTTCATAAACACTGAGGAAATAAAGGAGCCGCCATGTCCGCGTGCCTCGGTTCCGGCTCTGAGTGCTCGGAGTCGCCGATCCGCCCGCCGTGTTCCTGAAGGGTTTCCATGATCCTCTCCCTGCCTGCCTCTCCTCTGCTGAGGCTCTGTGCAGTCCCCACACGGAGTCTCTTCCACAGGCCTGGAATTCTCTCTGTGGTCGTTTTTGTCCCTTCCTAAAATATGTTTCTCCCATGAAGCGCGACGCGGATGTCTTGCCAGAACACGCTCCCTTTTCACTTCCCATCTGCTGCGTCTTCTTCCCCACTTGGACAGAAGCACCTGATTTTAGATAAATCTGAGCAAACCCCAGGCATTCAGCTGAAGCCAAAGTTAGAATTCTCATCATCAGATTGCCCTCCTGCTATAGACAAAGGGTAAAAACCATTTCTGTCTCTCTTTTCCTTCCCCTCTTCTCCTTTACCCTGAATTTGAGGGGATCTGTAGTGCTGGCTTGGTTTCCAGCTTGTTCTTTAGGAGAGATGAAAAATAGAAACTCAACTGGTTTACTTCTCAATTTGTTTTTTTCTGGTGTGCTTACCTTTATACTTAACAGTAAACAAGGAAGTTTTTTATTAGTGTGCAAATAATACTGAATTCTGTAGGTTTGTTTTCTTTTTAAAGTATGAAATTATGATTATTGCTGTCAGAGTTTTGATTTCAGAGAGCTTCCATGTGTTTTAAATAAAGTTTTGTACACCTTGTATGTGAGATAAACTGCACATTAAAAAAAAAAAAATCCAGTAACCCTACTTATGTCAGAGTCTGATATCCTGAAATGTTCCAGGATGTTCTTTCCATTGGTCACTTTCCAGCTTATCTTTTATTTTTGTGCAACACCACAAAATTATTTTTGTTGTTCAAAGATAAACCCACTCTAAATTTCTTCCTCTCAAGTCATCCAAAATGTCATGTTCTAAGAAAAGAACAATACTGAGATGTCACTTCTTCCTACATGCAGCTGTAACATAAAATTTCATTTTCTTCTCAGTTTAAAGAGTCTTTTCTCCTTTGGCTAAAACTGTTATCACTTGAGCAGTTAAAACTTTCTCTTGGCTAAATCACAGCATGAACTAGAAGCTATTGAAGTATTGATTGGTAGATGACAGAAACAAACTCCTTCTACCTCAGTTCCCTCTGTCCCCAAGTGATTATTTATATCAATTTCCATTTGGATAATTCTGGTGCTTTTATCCCACATTTTATCTTAATTTTAGTGCTCCAGTTATCTTAAGATATGGATTGGTTGGAGTTTGCAAACAGAGGAAATCAAGGCAGAACTCCTTAGGTTGACGACTGCCATGGAACTGGAAATCATCCCTTTCTTGGACTTGTTTGTTGATTTGTTTTTTTTTTGTTTCTGTGTGTTTTTGTTTGTGGGGAGTTTTGTTTGATTTGGGGTTTTTTTTATTGTTTTGGTTTGGGGGTTTTTGTTGCTTTATTATGGAGTTGGTTTTTTTGGGTATTTGTTTTGTTTTGTTTTGTTTTGTTTTGTTTTGTTGGGTTTTGTTTGTTTGTTTATTTTTGTATGGTTTGGTTTTGGTTTTGTGGGGGTTTTTTTGTTTGTTTGTTTTTGTTGTTTTTGGTTGGTTGGTTGGTTTTTTGTTTTGGGTTTTTTGTGAGGTTTTGTGCTTTGGTTTGTCGTGTTTTATAATCACTGTGCATGTGGGTTTTTTCCCTACTTGCTACCAAAGCCTTCTACTAAAGCCCTCATCATGTCAAATGTGCTCTCTGCATGTGAACAATGCTGCAGCTTAAAGGAAAATGTTTGAAAGCTGTCAGGAAACTGTCATTTTCCAGATGGCTGATCAAATGGAGGACATAGACACACAGGGACTGGCTCCAAAGGGATGGGTTAATCATGGATGTTGCTCACTTGTGATGGAATGGGACAGAGACAAAGCAAAAGGAATAAAACTGATACTGAGCATGATGTAATCAGGAGTTTTGAAAGCTCCCTATTCCTTTTTTGAAAGCCTGAAATTCATTCTAGATGTGCAAATGTCTTGAGAGATTATTTAAGGGATACTCGTGTAGAACAGCAGCTCGAATTGCTACCAGGTTCTGAAGTCATGGATTTAACAACAGAATATGAAAACTTGGCTTGAACAAGGGAGCCACTGTGCTCAGAGTGAAAATTCATAAATTAAGGATTATTCTTTGCTCATTCTCCTCCAGCTGAGCTCTGTAAAACCTCCCTAATGAAGCCTCCAGTGGAAGATGGTTCACCCTGGCTTGATGCTTTGTAGAAAAAGATTTCCAAGTGCTGCATAAAGATAAAGAGCTTTGTGCCAGATGCTCAGAAGCACTGCAGACCTCCAAGGCCATGAAATCCCACTGAAGTCATCCCAAGATCAAGCATCACAAGGCTCCTGGGAAACCAGGGAGGTGTAAGAACCCTCAAGATGGGGTTGGATGTCCTGGAGCATTAGTTGAAGCACTGTGGACTTCCAGTCTGAGCTGTCCACCTTGTACCTGTCTGGATGTGACACTCCCCTTCACAAAGATACCAGGTGGGAGTCCATGCTCGCATCTCTGTGAACGTTTTGTCATATTACAGCTTTAAGCATGAAAAAAGGTCAATCTCACAGTCACAGGCAGTAAATGAGTGGTGTTTGTCTGCTTTCTCCTCCACAACCTTGGCAAACTTGGGCAGAGACAGAAAAATCAGCCTTTGAATGGCACAGCTGGGGGAGCAGAGCTCTGAGGTGTGAAGAGTTTCCAACAAACAGCCACAATTCCATGGCAGAGGAGCAGAGGAGGAGCTAAATCCCCTCAAGGATCCCCTGAGTTTGTATTCTATAAATGGAAGATGCAAAGCCATGTCTCTTCCAGCTTTCTTTGGCCTGTTTCAACGACCAAGCCTGGCAATGAAAGAGTAAATTGAGCTCTCTAAGCTCAATGGGGAGCTTGGTGATTATTTGGATTATAAACTGCATTTTCCCTGCTATTGCTCCCCTTCACAGCTGGGACCTTCACACCTCTCAGTCACACTTGCTGATAACTTCAGAGACACAATCTCAGCTGCAGGTTTCCTTCCCTCTCCTGAGGTTAGAAACTGAGATTCAGCATAAAGTTTACTCTGACTTATGGCTGAGTTTTGAAAATCCTAGCATGTTTTTTGGTTTTGGTTTTGGTTTTTTTTCACTTGGTGCACATGGATTTAACTTCAGTGCAGTTCTGGCTTGACCATTCCAGTCCTTTGACACCAGAAATTCTAAGTGAAATGCAGGAGGATGCAGATATGAATATTAATAATGAAAACAGTGGGGCTGGTTGAAGGATGAGAGAGAACTGACATGAGAGAGAACTGACAAGAAAGGTTCTGACTGGATATGAAGAGAAATATTTTACTCATGAGCACAGTCAAGGAGTTAAAAAGACTTCCTAGAGAGGCCATGAAGCAAAATCCTGTAATTTACCTATTTCACAGAACTGTTTGCCCTGAATCTGGAAGTTTCATTACTCAAACTACAAAGACATTAAAAATATTTTAATCAAAATATTTGGATTGGACAAATCCTTTGCTACTTTTCTTGATCTGTTCTAAGACTTTAAAAAAGTGGAAAGGGCTTGAAACCTAAATTTTATGTTGCACTGAAATTGGAAAGGAAAGTTTTCCATTTGAGGATGAGATTTTTTTTTTCCCTTTCCTATTTGGAAGGAGAAAAATGGAGTAAAAAATTATTTTTGTGCTTGAGATTTTCCCTAGCTGTATGCACACTGAAAAATACCTTCCTTTTCCTGCTTTTTTTTTCTTTTTTTAAATTCACACAAATTGTAAGCAGTAAATTCCTCACTAAATCTGGGTAAGTCTCTTCCCTTGTTAATTATCCTGGTTTCCCTGTACCTTTCCTTTCCCATTATCTGGAGACAGGAGAGGGAAATTCATCATCCCCCAGGGCTGAAGACTGGCATTGCCTTGGCAAAGAAAAGGGAGCAGGGGAAGATGGTTGTGTTTCTTTGGTCGTCTGTGCTTTCTCTCCTGGTGCTGCTCGTGTTTGATTAGCCTGCTTAATGAAGAACATCTTGTTAAAATTAAAGATCTGTCGTATTTAGCATAATCTTGCCAATTGTTAATTAGTGTATTGACAGGAGAGCGGGTTGGATTTCACTTTCCAGCAGCATCCTCTCCCCGCCCCAGGCCCGTCCTGCCAAAATAAAGATCCTTGCAGTCACAACATGTTTGGGGGCCCATATGACACGTCTGTGGAGGCTGCTTGGAGCACTGGTGCACAGGGAAGATACACAAGTTATCAGCAAAATCCACTCTGAAACCTCAGGGCCAGGGAATCCTTTGTGTCACTGATTTATCGTGGAGATGCAGATTTCACATCCTTTAATGCTGTTTTCCCTGCTTTGGGCAGCTTCTGGTATTCATTCACGTTTTTGAACAGGAGCCCATTGGTGCAAAAGCTGCTTTTGTAATCTCTGTTTCAGGAGGAAATGTTTTGTTTGCCTTCTTTGCGTTGGCTGAGGGGTTTAGAATCTGATCTTTAGCCTCCCCCTAGGGCAGCTTTGGGGTTTTTATGGGGTTTCACTCACTCACACCAATTGCCTGATGCCTTTCAGTGGAGAGAGAGTTGTGTACTCATGTTGACCTCAGCTGCTGAGAGCTCTGCACAGCACCACAGCCAGCTCAAGGTGGGATGCAAGGGAGGTCTCAGGGGGTGTTGGAACCCTTTATGTCCTTTCAAACACCAGGATTTTGTTCTGCATTCAGGGAGCCCCGTGAAGCTCCCAGAACAGCTCAGGATCAGCGGGAAGGAAAGTCTTCCCAGTTACCCCTGATCCCACACTGGTCTGGTGCTGCCTCTAGTCCAGCTCATCCATTACACCCTGGATCATGAGAAAACTGCTTCTGTGGTGAAAGGACTGAAGGATTGATTGATTGTAATTTCAGGGAAAATTACAGTGAGCTTTTCTTTTTAATTTCAGGGTAGCAAGAGTGTGACCAGCAATGGAGCTGGTACCAATGAGGGACCAAGATTCACATATCTGGGGAGCTGGTACCAATGAGGGACCAAGGTTCAGACATTTGGGGACAGCTGGTACCAATGAGGGACCAAGATTCACACATTTGGGGGAACGACAAAGAGTGGGGATGTGGAGAATCTTTTGGGGGCAGTTGTCAGGTGAGGTTAGGTCAGGGTTGCTGTCACTTTATACAAATCAGGCAGGGGCCAGGCTTTGCATTTGTCTTTGGGGCAGCTGCCTCAGTCCCTTGACTGTGAAAGATGCTCAGGCCTTTAAAGCAAGCACCCAGATGCCTGAAATTAAATTGTTTATTAGGTCTTCTGTCAACTGCCTCTCCTTGTAGGGTTTATAACGCCCCAGCCTGATCAGAAATTTCTCTGCAAAAATTTGTTTTTCTTCTCTTAATTCAGTTTGCAAATCACTTTGTTGAAAAAAAAAATCATTAAAAAGGATTGAAAAGAAAGACTCCTGTAGCAAGCTCTATTTATTTTTCTTTGCCTTAAAATACCACAGTCAAAACATTTGTCAGTTCCATCCATGTCAGATTAGACCCTGGCTCATTAATTTCTGCCCAACAGTTGGTATCCTAATGGCTCAATGACTGACATGTTGAAGCCATTATCTTCCACTCAGTTTGATCATCCTCAGGCAGGAGCCTAAAGTCATCTCCTCAGTGTCTGTGACAGCTCTGCTGGGTTGGAGTGTGCTCTCCAATGTGACATGGGAAAACCAAGCCTTCCTTCACAGGACTGATGTTTAAAAGGGATTTTACTAAACCAGCATGTGGAGACAAAATAAAATTAAAATGGAATAGATTAAAAAAAAAAAAAAAGGATAAAAGGACATGGTGAAACTTCAAGCAAAAAGAGTTTATCTTCTGAAGATCTGGGACTGTGAAGGACAAGAATCAATAGCAGCTGAGGTCTGGAAATCCAAATTGTTGAATATTTCAGGGTTATTTTCTGTGGGAGCTGCTGGACTGAATAACAGGCAGAAAAATAAGGCAGGTTATTTAGAAAACAGTTCCTTTCTGAGTGGTTCAAGACGTGATAAAGAGGTCAGGACTTTTACAGAAGACTGATTTCACACAGCAATGCTCAGGGTGTCTTGGACCCAAGAACTGGTTCCATTTGTGGGCTAATTGTTCTGTCATAGAATCCCAGAATGGTTTGGGTTGGAAGAGACTTTAAAGCCCATCCAGTGCCATCCCCTGCCATGGGCAAGNGGCTAATTGTTCTGTCATAGAATCCCAGAATGGTTTGGGTTGGAAGAGACTTTAAAGCCCATCCAGTGCCATCCCCTGCCATGGGCAAGGGCACCTTCCGCTGTCCCAGGGTGCTCCAAGCCCCATCCAACCTGGCCTGGATTCTCCTTCTTTCCTCTCTTTTCCTTTTCCAAACCTACATGTTCTCAGCAGGCAACACCTGGAGATGAGAGTGTCTGGTTCTCCTTACTAAAGTCAAGGTGAGCTCCCCATCCTCCACACCCTTAGACCCCCTGAGGAAACCTTTTTTGCCTTAAAGTGCTCAGGAAATATAAATCAAGGGCAAAACTGCTCCTAATTCTTCTGTCCCCATGTAGCAACATGACTTTTGTGTTGCCAAGAAAGTTGGATCCCACAGGAGAATTCACTGTGATTTCTCATGAGTGAAATGAGGGAGACATTTATGTCCTTTGTGCTGTTTTCGTCTCAAAAAAAGGAAAGCAAAAATAACAGCAGGAATGTTATCCCTATGTGAAAACATCTTAAAAACTTCAGAGTGAGCAAGAGAAAATAAGCTGGCAGTAATCTTGATGAAAAATAAAACCAATCACTGAACAAAACTGAGAAATCGACCTCCTGGATAGCTAAATGATTTCCTTTGCAGGCTTTTTGGTATAATTCTGCAGTAAAAATGTAATTCACTGTGAGCTTTAATAGGAGTATTTAAAGCAAGGAAACCCAAGCAGCCAAAGCAATTTGAGCAAAGCTCTCGTTCTGTGCACGGTGCAGGGCTCGGCACAGAGCCAGCCAACATGTAGTGATGTGCACTCTGTTCCCTCAGAAATTAACTTTGGACAGGAGCTGTTAAGCACTGTGGCCTGATCCATGATTGCATCCAAAAATATCCCAACATCTGGTTCCTACAGTCTTGCCTTTAACTTTAATGTGTGGGCAATTCTGGCTCTCTGAGCAGCAGTAAAAGCAAGGCGGGAGAGTTCAGTCCCTCTTCCCTCCCTGGTTTCAAGAAAAACAAAAGCTTTGGCTCCAAATTCATGCAAGTTTTATTGTTGAGCTCTAGTGAGAGCTTTGACTTGCTTCATCATCCCTCTCTCCTGCTCTGTCCCTGCAGTTCATGTGGAGAGACAGGAGGGAAGGAGGAAAGGTAGACAAGGATGAGGCAATCCAGCTTTGGCTGGAGGAGAGAAACAGGTGATGGGAGTGGGACACTTCTTAGGGGGCCCTGTTCAATGCTCCTCTGAAAAACTGCCCTCAGTTCACAGAAACAAAGAATCACAGAATCACTGAGGTGTGAAAAGACCACAAAGACCATTGAGTTCAGCCGTAAACCCAGCACTAAACTCTTCCTGAGCGCCATATCCACACAATTCTTTGAGAGCTTCCAGGGATTCTGCCACTTCCCTGGACAGCCTGTTCCAATGCCTAATCACCCCAGTAGTGAAGAAATTTTTCTTAATATCCATTCTAAACCTTCCCTGGAGCAAATTGAAGCCATTTCTTGTCCTGTTCCTGTTCCATGGGAGCAGAGCCTCATCCCCCCCAGCTGTCTCCTCCTGTCAGGGAGTTGTGCAGAGCTCAAGGTCCCGTCTGAGCCTCCTTTGCTCCAGGCTGAGCCCCTTTCCCAGCTCCCTCAGCCTCTCCTGGTGCTCCAGACCCTTCCCAGATCCATTCGCTTCCCTTTATACCCTCCAGCCCCTCCATGTCTTTCTCGCCGTGAGGGGCCCAAACTGATCACAGTGTGTGGAAAATCCTACTGGGAAAACCCAGAAAGTAGACAGAGGAGTCCTGCAGCTTGCTTCCAACAAAGGCAGAGAGTCCCTGGGGCTCGGCCCGCGGGGTTTTCTCTCCCGAGGTTTCGGAGGGCGCGGCCTCCTCTGATCCCAAACTCCCGCCGCTCGCTGCCCTCTGCCTTCCCATTGCTGAGGCACCAGGAGGGTGCAGAATTCCCAAACCACCTGCTGTGTGTTCCCCCCTTAAACCTGTTATTTACCCCCAAAGTTCAGAAACTGAAGGGGTTTCAAATGTGCAGCGCTTTTGTGTTTCAGGAGCTGAACTGTCTGGGCTCTGACACGAACCTGCTGCCCAGAGTTGGTAGAGACCTAAACCCCATCTCAAAGCCATAAAACACCCATCCCCTCACCCGTGGAGTTGTTTGGGAAGACATCAGCACACATCTTCCCTATCCACAGCATCCAAGGTGCAACCATAAAAGTGCTGATTTCAGGGGAACAATCACTTCCCAACTCTTTGTTCTTGCTTCTAACACAGATGGATGGCAAATGCCTCCTGCAGATGACAGGGTGCATAGGAGGAAAGGAAGAGAGGATTTTAAATCCCTTGGTAATACAAGATGTTTGCTCTGGGCTTGTTTCTCTAGGTAGCTTGGTTTTATTCTCTTATGTGAAAAAACCAAAAAATTCCATGCTGTTATAATTCTGCCTTCAGAACTTGAACTTTCTTATTTTTATCAATCTGACGTGCTGCATTTTGGGTTTGTTTGGTTTTTTAAAATTTTATTTTTGCTATTACTTCCCTTTCAAGATGCATTCATTGCTACAGTTGGTGGAGACTACATTATTTCTATAATTTTTGTGTGAGCCTGTGTCCTCTTCCTCCATGTTATTTATCATTCTTTACACCTCCCTTAAAGGAGGTTGTAGCCAGGTGGGCATTAGTCCCTTCTCCCAGTGATAAGATCAGAGGAAATGGAAAATTTCTCACCAAAAGAGGTGTCAGGCATTGGCACTGCCCATCTCACCATCCCTGGAGGGATTTAAGAGATGTGGCACTTGGGGACATGGTTTAGTGGTGGCCTTGTCAGTTCTGGGCTAATGTTTGGATTTGATTATCTTAGTGGTCTTTTCCAAACCAAATGATTCTTCAATTCTGTTATTTTTGAACGAGACCTTTGGCATACAATAAAATCTCCTGTTTGTTAAGGGTGGGTGCTTATAAATGAAGGAAACCTGGGAGTTGGGGATTTTTAATTGTGTCCCTTAATCTGGCAGCATTGGAAGTGGAGTGGGAAAATGAGACCTTAGAATGAAATTAGGAAGGAAAGAGTTCTTGGTGGAATGTTAGGACATCTGAAAATTATGCTTTGTCATCTCATAATCTGTGCAGCCTACTTTGTTTATAGATATTATTGACCTCTGTAAAAAATATTGTGTGTAAAAGTAGGGGTGAGAGGTGTGAAGAAGAAAGAAAGAAGAGGTTTAGGGAAGTCTTTTTGTCTTTGTTCTGAGCTTTATGCTTCAAATTGCTTCTTCAAGGCATTGATCATGGCACAGAGTATTTATTACATATAGTAACATATTTTTATGGGGTCTGTGTCAAAACAAACAGCTTCTATTTGTGGATTTGCATGTTTATTCATATTATAATATTCATATTATTCTTGTAATTAATGTTATTGTACTTGTAAATCATTTGTTGACCTTGGGCACTGTCTGCAGAGCTGGGTAAAAAGGTGTCAATTATAAAGGAGCTGGATAAAATGGTATAAAGGAGCTGTGTACCATTTACCTGAAATCTCTGCTACAACCCAGGGATTTTTCTCTGAAAAGGTTGAAATTTTGTGCCAGGTCTCTCCTTCCCCTGGACACAAAGCAAGTGGAAATTTTCTGTGTGGAAATTTGTGGCCAGTGTGTGTGTGTGTGTGTGTGTCTTGCATCAGATTTTTGGAGGACATATATAGAGTGTGGGGAAAAGCCATCAGCTGGGTTTTGTTATGAATGATATTGAGAGCAAGGAAGAAAAGAACAGACCACTGAGGCTGGTTCCTTGCCATAAAAAAATTGTTTATTCTGGCTGCAGCTCTACTGTCCAGCTCCAGTTAATAAATTCCAGGCTGGGAGCTGAGATTTAATGCTCTAAAGGGCATGTGATTTCCAAGAGGAGGATCTGACAAACACCTGCTTGCACTCTTAGTTGCAGACTTGTTCAAAGCCACGTAGTTTTCCCTTTCTCTAAAATATCTGCCCTGCATTTTTATAAATGGATCACAGCCTGTAGGTGAAAAGCACCAATTGTCCAAAGGAAAAAGCTCCTTTGGTGGAACCAAGTGAGGAGGTTCCTGGTATTTAAGGTCCCATCCAAATTGCTCAAAGTGCAGGATGCAGTCTCAATCATTCCTGGGCCTTGCACAAACACTGTAAATGCCACATCTCACTGATATTTGTGAGTGACACTCTGAGAGCTGATGGAAGCTTTTTCTTTTTTTTTTTTTTGTTGCAGCTTAGCAACAAGCAATGACTGGCAAATTTTTCTGCTCTTCAAAATCAATGCCACTTTTCTGGATCATTTCCTCATCTTCACCATCATCTGTCAGAGCAGTAAATTGGCAATGTGCTCCCAGGGACAGTGTGGGGTCTGCTGCAAACCTTGATGGTTGGAGGATGAATTTAACCTTTTCAAAGTCAAACGTGGTGGGTTTGGATCCCACATAAGCATTGACTTTCTTTTGACACTGTTAATCTGGATGTGTTTTCTACTCCATTAAACTTTTCCTTTGTTTGCAAAATATCACTGTGAGGACATGCACTGCTTGACTCACTCACCAGTAATCCATGTTTGGTGTGGTTGCTATGGGTTGTTGTAACTTCAGCACGGATTGTGATCCTGCTGCATGAGCCCAGAGTTAGAAACAGGCTCTGTCCTTGGGAAATGTGTGTGTGGTGATAAAAAACAGACAGAGAGGGGACACTGGTGAGTGGGTGAGCACAGGGAAAATGAGGAAAATAACTGGTTGTCATTGTAGGTGGGACTGGCTGACAACAGCCACCTGAGGTTACCATTGTTGGGGATTTTAGTAGGAACTGGAAAGAAAAAAAAACATGTCTAGGGGTCTGTGAGCAACTTTAGGAGAGGCAGAATTGTCAGTGTATTTGTTTAGGACGACCCCAGGCAACGGGAACTCAAGAATGTGTTGGAAGATAACTTTAAAACCCCTTTTTGCTAATTAGAAGTGTCAGCTGATAATCATCCAACACATTCATTAGAAGTAATCAGGGAACGATGCTTGATTAGGACCACCTTGCTTCAGAGAGGTCAGAAGCCAGGCAAAATCAGGAGGCTGTACCTAGAGTGGAAACAAAAATCCCATCAAGGTTCTACAGCTGAAGTCTTTTGCTTTTGTTTAGATCACTCTGAGGCACGAGTTCAGATTTTTAATTTTTTTTTTCAGATATCCTGTTCCTGCCAATCTCTGCACAAAACTTCCCACTTAAACTACTTTTGGCTGCTCTTCTGTGCTTATTTCTTGATACTGGAGGAGACAAATGATTGATGTTTGATAGAATGAGAAGGATCATGCAAAGAGATGAGAAGACGGTGCCAGTTTGGATATTGGCTAATTAAAAACAAAAGCGATGCCTCTGAGCACTGTGAGGAAAGCAAGGTTTGGCCCAGCCAAGGAGGAGATTTTTGGTGCTACTGAGATACAAAAAAATAAAAAGGCTCCTCCTTTTCCAGAAAACTTTCCCGGACCCATCTTTGCTCAAAATTTGCTGTCCAGGCTGGATGCTCCAACTTTTGGGTAGCGTGACTTTCCTCTGACAGACACAGATGATTTTAGCCAGGACAAAACTTGTACTGCCAGCATTGCAGTGAGACTTTGTGTGCTCTCAGATGTTCCCAAAGGCTCCTGTAAATTTTGGATTTTGCAGACACGGTTGCAAGGCAGCTGGGAAGAAAGTCTGTCTTCCTGAAGTGTCCAGATTGTAGAATCTTGGAATGGTTTGGGTTGGAAGGGACCTTGAAGCCCAAACAGTCCCACCCCCTGCCATGGCAGGGACACCTCCCACTATCCCAGGCTGCTCCAAGCCCTGTCCAACCTGGCCTTGGACACTTCCAGGGATCCAGGGGCAGCCACAGCTTCTCTGGGCACCCTGTGCCAGAGCCTCACCTCCCTCACAGGGAAGGATTTCTTGATATCCAATCTAAACCTACCCTCCTTCAGATTTGGTATCTGAGCCCCTGCAGCATGGGATGTTGGCCTCCTTTGATGGAGATGCTGTGATCTATGTGGTCATCACTGGACATTCCAGTATTCCACGTTGCTGGGAAACATAATCTGCTCGGTTCTCTTGGATCTTGAATGCCTCAAGGAACTGAAGACAAATTGATCCATCCCAAGAAAAAAATAGGGATATATAAAACTGTTGATGAGGCTGTGCTACCACTCTGAAAGTAATTCCTCAAGGGATGGTCCTGCAGGGACCATCTCAGCTCTTGGAAGTTCAGTTGATAATCTTCAGGCTGGTGCTCCTTTTTAAAGTGTAAAACATATTTCATAAACATACCTTTATGAATTAAATCTTACAAGCAGTCAGACTTTGTGATTCTGACAGTGGAACATATTCCAGAAATTAAAATCCATGCACCATTGAGCTGTAGGGACAAAAAAGGACCCCACAGTTCAGTGACTGAAAAGCAGCAGCTTTACAAAATCACACGAGAAAGTTCCAGCCTTCACTTGGAAGGTTTGCTGACTTCCTTGGACTGAAATGCACCACAATAATAGATGGGAATTTTAATCTCAGACCAAGTTTCCCAGCAGAGAATAAAAATGTGACCATACTGTTGCCCTTTGCTTCCTTCTTTTGCTCGATGTGATAACTGCAATTGAGGCAGACCCATGGCCTCTCTGTGATTTCAGATTTTTTTCCTTCCCCCCAGTAGCAGAGAGTTGTTGCTGGGAGTTGCCTTTTTGTGACAAGTTGGCCATTATGATCTTGTATCCCGTGGATCTGAATTGTCTTGGGGGAAACAGTTACACTCTGAAAAGTGACAGATTTTAGCTGCCTAAAATTTAAGCAGACATTATTTACAGATTAGAAGTGCACTCTGAGAGTGACTCTCCCAAATCTCCACGGTTCCCATGCTGTCTTTTCACATCATGGAGCCATGTCAGAGTAAATCAGCTGAATTTCTTTTGGGTGCAAATTAACTGGAAGATGCACTTCTGACAAACATGTAAAATGCCAGTGGACAGCAGGATGGGATAATTCAAAATAAAACCTTCTGAAAAGTGCATGGTGTAAACACTGACTCTTCAACACTAATTATTTTTCTCAACAAAGTTTCTCTCTCCAGAGCTGCAGGACTTGTTAAAGTCTGGAGAGGAAACATATCAAGAGAAATGCTGGCAATTAAAGTGGAAACAGAGCAGTGAAGTGAAGTGCTGTGCCTATAAAAGAATACCTGACTTAAAAACTTTTTAGCTCTTCAAAAGGTAGCTGTGTGATTGACCTCAGCAGATTTTATTAAGAATTTTTCACTGGACTTTTCATGTTGTCTTTGAAGACTTGGGCAAGATCATTCTTCTGCTGAACTGAATCCCTGTCACCAGTCCAGAGGGGGAAGGGAAAAAGAAAATTACTTAGAGCTTTCACTGAAGATGAAAGGACTTAGAAATATCTCTGTTCCTGTGCATTCAAAGGGAGCATTTCAGAGGAGCTGGGCTGATCTGTGGCTCTCAGTTTCACAGGGCAGCGAGCACATCTCAGCACGGAACAGGGAGATCACGAGTTGCTTCTGAGTACACTGAGTAAATTAAATAAATTACACAGCTGCCACTTTTCACCCTTTTTACACTTTTTACATTTTTTACACTTTGCACTGTTCAAGCCTGGCAGTCATCCTCGTTCTTATTGTGGCATCTGACAGCATGAGCTCACTACCAACCTCCAAGGGAAAAAAAAAACAACAAAAAAATCCCAGAAATTCCAGTTCTTTGAGCACGTGGCCTTTGGGAGACAAAAGGGCTGAGTGCCACTCGTGGGTGATGATACTTCAAAGAGCCCAAGCACTTGCCCTTTATAGTGAGAAGCAGGGGAAGGTTTGCTCGGGCTCCTTCAGCTGCTCAAGCACCTTTCAGAAGTTCTCATCTGCCACGTGGTTGGTGCCTTTCACAGCCTGGAATCAGCACCAAGGACAAAGGTAAAAAGTCAAGTGCAAGAGCTTCTTCCCAGGAAATTCCACAGCTCTTAACAGCCCCCGTGCTGTGGCTCATCTCACTGAGCAAACAAGTATTGATTAGACACGGCCTTACTAACTAGTTCGTTCCTTAACAGACTTGCTCAGATGGCTTAAATGATCTTTTTCATCTTTAAAAATCACTTGTGTAATTGATAAAAATCATGAGGCTGTATTTTTAATATGATTTTTGCTCAAGTTTCTTTTATTTCCGTGAAAATTGGGTAAATCACTCTGAGACCCAGAGCTGCAGGATAGAGTGTCACTAATTCATTTTCTAAGAAAGTCACTTTCAATTAAATCATGGGTCTTCAGCCACTTTGTGTTTGCAGCTTATTTCCCTCAAGCCCTATCCATGGTGCTGTTAATCTTTTTATGGCATTACTGATGTCTGCAAGTCAAAATGTACTTTTGAACAGCAAAAAACCCTGATCCAGCTGCACCTCCCACTTCAGTTTCAAGCTAAGAATAAAGTAAGAGAGAAGTCTGTTTAAAAAAAAAAATAAAAATTGAAGTGTTTTGATTTTAACAATTTGATTAATGAGAGAAAAAATAAATTGAGATCTGGCAGAACTTAGAATTGTTTTTAGAATTTGATTGGGAATGTGCAGCTCCAAATTCCTGATATTTCTTGGCTGCACTGCCATGGCCTCTGTGCTATGGGACACCTGATAAATCGTAGTCAGTGCTGAGCAGATAATTGGGATGTGTTCTGTGCTTTACACTGCCTTAATTATTCAAATTGTACCTCTCTTTAATTTAAATTGTCAGTTTAAAAAATTCAGTTAATTTGATTTTGCAAACACTGTTTTATTAGAGGAGGGAGGAGAAGAAGAGGAAAGGAATGAATACTTGCATCTAAACCTATTCACCAAAACAAAAAACCCCTTCATTTTTCTGCAAATAAATGAGAATTTGTCCTTTTTTTCCAGATGAGGAATTTTTATTACAGCTCTAGATTTCAAGCCATCAGTCTTAGGGTATATTTGGTTTCAGTCTTAGGGTATATTTGGTTTCATGATGAGAATCTACCTGTGGATACTTTTCTATTTTCAAAGCTTTTTCTCTGCAGTTTAGAGATTCAAATTGCAAATGGAGTTGGATTTTCAATGTACTTTTAGTATCCATTTTCTATTGGTCATTTCCTTCTTTTATCCCCAAAACTTTACAGTGGATTCCACAGGTTCCACAATTGTTCCATCATTAAAACTGAGCAAAATACAGAGTAAAAGTGGGGATTTACTGTCAGTTTTCTTCATTTTCAGTTTAGGTAAGCAGGAACCTTGTCCTGAGTTGAGGTGGACTTGTCTAGTTACTCATAAATTCCTAAAATTTATCCTTAATTGGTTACTTTCTTTTAATTTGAATTAATTTGAACTCTCTGGCTGCTGGAGCTAATTTACCTAGATCCATATTTTTATTTCTTTTTGTCTGTAGGGTTCTTTCTTTGCCCAGGCCAGGATCCTGTGGATCTGCACTCCATGCCTGGGATTTCTGGTGCTGAGATGTGCTCAGCGAGCTCCTCCTAAGGGCAGGGCGAGATCAAAGCAGGATGAAGCCTCTCCCTTCCAGGCATTCCCAAATCCTCTCTGATGAGTTCAGTTTCCAAGAGGAGCAGCATCCTTCAGATGCTCTCCCTGAGCTCACAGCCCTGTCCTGTGCTCTGTGGAAAGGCACAGAGGACAAGAGCTCCTCACCAGAACCACTGGAACAATAATCCCAAGGTAATATGGTGCTCGTGTGTTGTTCCTCCACAGAAATCCTGGTCAAACTCATAACAAATAACATCCAACCTGGAAGTTTGAGGTTTAATGTGAAGGTTTTTAACATATTCTTTTGCTATTCATTGCTTTGACTTCTGGCTTCTTTGAAACAGATCCTAGGAGATGGTCTGAGAGCTCTGATAACACCTCAGATAAATCACGTGGAGCTGCAGAAGGTGGAGAAGAGCTTGACAAGGAGGATATTGGAGAGAGGGGGCACCTGAGCTTCAGGCAGGGCTTGAATGAGTCCTTGGCTTCGTTCACATTTGGCAGCTGGTTTGGAATGAGATTTCATTTCAGCTAGAGAGAAAGGCTTCGAGTTTTCTCACTTTCAGTTTGCATGTTTGAATGATTTCCTCATATGTGTGTGTGTGTATATACATACAGTGTGCATGAAAATACATATATTTATACATGAAAAAACACATTATTTTATTTCTATGGAAAGAATATATTTTTATATCTTTTATGTGTTTGTTTGTTTGTATATAAACAAGGGTCTTTTATTTACCACTGTATTTTTGATAGACTTTCAGTAGCCTTAAGGCTTCTGTTTCCAAATCAGAAGCAGATGTAGATTTTTATCTTTCCCACACAACTCATTAAAGCAGCTTTGGGAATTAAAAAACCCCAAACACACCATTTTTGGAGCACAGTCCTCAGTTATCCGAGGGTTTTTTTGTTTTTTTTTTTCCAGCCATTATAAAGATAGTGAAATCGGTGTCTTGAGTGAAAATACTGAAATATTATATAGTGAGGCAAGTCTTAAATATATTAAAAAATGCCTCCCTCAAGCTCCAGTCATTTTAATTTTCTTTTGGGCAATTTTCCACCTGTTCTAGGTAAAGTAAGACCCTGTAACTTTGTGATGTGTGTGGGACAGGCTGAGGCATTGCTCCTCTCCACCAATAAAGCGTTTTGCTCTCAGGTTTTCACCGCTGCTGCACGAGTGTGTTTGTGAAAAGCCATTTCTTTGTGCTCCTCACAGCATCTTGAGTACTCTGGAGCTGCCTGAGAAGCTTGGGAGGGATTCTCTGGGAGGCAGCTCCAGTGTTCCAGGGGCTGCCAGGAAAATATCCCGTTATCCAGCGGGAAAAGCTGCCGCTGCTCTCGCGGTTCAGTGTAACCTTTAACGCACATACAAAGCCCAGGGGTCGTTCTGCTGCTGCTTTGAGGCTGCCATGGGTTGATTTTGCAGCCATTCCCCGAGCCCTGAAGGGCTCAGCTGAGCATTGTGTCTGCTGGGGATTTGTGCATGAGCAGAAGAATTATCTGTCTAATTCCTTAAATGGCTGGAGGGGCAGACGCAGCGTTTGAGGTGTAGCAGCAAATGTGGGTGATGTGAGCTCCTCTGATGTGGTCTGACAGCATGAAAATGGTTCTGACAGTCTGGATGTTATCTTGCATTTCTTGTGCTGGACTAACCCAGCAGCCAATGTGAATGGTACCAGAGCAATCAAAAATTTCCAAATCTGTGTTGAAAATGTATTGTCATTTTCAAAGGGAGTGGGTGTCAGGAAGTTGAGAGAGTTTGGTGATTGGCTTTGTGTTTTATTTGTTTTGAATCGAAATGGAGAAGGTGAAAGAGACTCAGGTAAGAGTGCCTGGTTTTGCTATTACTATTAACTTATTCTTTGGAAAGCTGTGCAGTGAATATTCTCTTTCCATGTAGTGTAAGGACTGTGTTGTGCAGGCACAGAAACACTAAAAATCAGCTCACATTCAACATGAACCATAAACTTAGTTCAGATGGAACAAATCTCTTTTTTTAATCATATTTCTCTTGTCCTGTGATCTCTTCTGCCCTCTGTTTTCTGCAATGACACGGAGACAAGAGGTAAAGCCTAACCAAATATCCAACTCACCACTGCATGGCTCTTCCAGAAAAAAGGGTGCAAAGAAGCTGCAGCCACTAGAGCTGAGTTTCTAGAGGAAGGACTTGTCTTTATAAACAAGCTGTGGGTCTGCTGGTAGATTAAACTAGCACTGAGAGATAAAAGAAATAATGGGAAAGATTCCATAGGAATTCCACTGATTAACACAAGGAATAGATAAAAAAAAAGGAGGGGAGATAATACAGATTAGAAGAGGGTCTTAGGTATCAGGTGCTCTGGGGAGTCTGTGCCTCTCAAGTACCTCAGGCAATGGGGAAAGAGAGAGGGAAATGCAGTTGGGAAATTGGGATAAAAAGGAGGCTGCATCCTCCAAAAATCTGAGAGACCCCAGGGGAAATGCCCCATGGCCTCTCCCTTTATTTGAATAAAGTTACAGGACTCCTCTGTCTTCTTTTTGGACATAAACTTCTGGTGTTTGTGGATTAATTTTCCTGACAATCCTTTGCTTTTCAATTCTGAAACAAACATTCAAATTCTCTTGTTTGGGTGAGGGGATGTTCCAGTGTTTAAAACTGACTTCTGGACATTAGGGTGAACTTTTAGTCATGGTGTGGGTGAAAGAAGTGGCCTAGATAGTGCTCAGAGTGGAAATGAGCAGTGAATGTGAGAGATGACACATTACTGGTATTTGAACAAATAATTTCTCCTTGTGGTGGGGATTCTTTGTCTACCTGCCCACCCTGCTCACCTTGTGAATGAACAGAGGCAAGACAACATTATTAAATCAAAGTCAGTCTGAGAAAATTTTCTCCTGAGCGTGGAAAAAATGTCACCCAGTGCAGTTTGAGTATGTTACAATGTCCTCCTAATGTCTCTGTTTCCCTAAAAGATGATTGAAAACAAAATGGACTTGAAAATGATAATGAAGCTGTACTGGGAACATCCTCAGTCCTTGACATGGGAGCTTTGTGCTTGCTCTTCTCCCTGAGCATGATTGAGATTCATCCCTTAGGAATCTTTGAGGAATCTTCTTGGTCATCACTTTTTGCAGGAGTTGGAACATCCCCTGCATGTTTAGAAGCAATTCTGCCAGGTAGGCACAGCACAAATGCTGTCAATGACCACTGGCTCCTGTTGATTTCCTGATTAATCCCTTTTCCCTTTTATCTGGGACTGGTGGGAATGGCTGGAGGTTTCATGGCTCAGATAGTTCCAGGCAACCACAGTGATCATTACTGCTCATTTTATCTTAATCTCAGGGATTTCCCTTAGTGAGCATGGAAACTCAAGGATCTTCATGTAAAAAAACCCATTTATATCTTGAATTTAACACTGAAGCCAATCTTCCTCCCAACAGCCACAGAAATTCCCTTTCTTTTCAGACAAATAAATATTTTTGTGCCCAAAGGTATGTAATAAATTAAGCCTGGAGCTTTTATGGATGTGAAAATATCATATTCTCTGTGTGTGCACACATTAATAAAATAGTATGAAATCAGTCCCTACCTTCTTCCCACATTATTTAGAGTTTTCAGGAAGAAAATAACTTTACTGACCTATGGTAATAAAACTTCTCTGTGTCCACCTATCCTGCAATTGCTTTTGCTAAAGCCTTTAATGCTAAAAACCAGACTCTCATGCAATAAATTTTTTGGTACTCCTCATCCATGAGCTTTATTTTTGTTTTCTTTCCAGAGGAAGGAATGTGTTTGCCTTCCACGATGGAGTTAATAACTCTGAGAGTACAAAAGTTCATATTGTTTTTAACAGCTTCATGAAATTGGATCATAAATGTTTCTGGACTTTGTCACAGGAATTTTAAATATAATTCTTTTTACAAAGGGAAAATGGACACAACACAGGAATTTTCTAATTGAGGCAAGAGGAGTTCTTTAGCATATGATTAAATTTTTTTACCTTTTGCATTAATTAAAAGTAGAAAAATACATAATTTGTCCAAACCCATCCTTATTTCTCTTTTGATACAACATCTACTTTTTCTCTAACATTTTTTCCACAATTATTTTGGAAGATCTTGCCCATCCATTTAAATCTGTTTTTAACATATATTGTAACTGTGTCCTTCACTGACTTCCATGTAATTTCCCAATTTTCTACTCCTCCTAATAATCATAACTATTATTCTGTTGCCTGCATTTTCTGTAAATATGGACATTTACTGCTGACAGTTAAATATTCCTATATTCCCTGAGTACTGAGCTCTGCAAAATTACAGTAATAGATCATATTTTGGATCTGGAGAGCAAGGGGAATGTTGGCATTTAAGGCTGCAACCTTTCAATTTCTGAATTAGAAAGTAAGTTTCCATCAAAAAATCTCCATTTTCTCCTGTGCTTTTCTGCTGCTCTTATTTTTCACCTTTTCTTCTCCACTTTCCTCTTCATTCATTCCCCACTATTACTTTTCTTTCCTGCAGTTCTTTTTCCATCCCTTCCTCTCCTTTTTTGTTCATTTTCTTGCCTTACTCCTAATAGCAAATTTTAGTCCAGATTTGCTCTTCTCAAAGTTTCCTTAGATAATTCTACAGCAGGAAAAGATCTTTTCCACCCCAAACCAGGAGAGATCTGATGGGAGGTTGACACATGACATTTCTCTGATAGTAGAGGTAATTAATATTTCTTATTATCTGTAATACACATATTGAGTTTACTTCCCTCAGTAACTTTTTAATGACTGTGTGCTAATATGAACAATTTTTTTATACAATTTCTCAGCTCCTGGTTGAAGTATTTTAGGCTAGAGAGAAACTGAATCAAAATTCACATTAAAAAAAACACTCCAAACCCTATCTTTAATGACAGACCTCCTGATAATCTTCCTAAGGATGAAGGAATTTTCTTGCCTGTTTTTCTGCTGATATTTGAAATAAGATTTTCTCTTCTGTGAAATTATTCATGTGGATTCCCTAGTTATTTAATTAGTGCTTATCTGTACCTTTCAGTAAAATATTTTATTGTGGTTCCAGCCACTTCCTCCTTTAATCCTTTTCTTCATAAAACATCTACAGAATATATAAACTTTTCTTTTCATAGAATGATTTTGAATGAGAAGTAAAGAAAAAGAAACCTGTTTGAAACATGAAAGCTCTTTGAATATCAAAAATAATCCCAAATCAAGGCTCCTTAGAAAGCAGCCAGGAGTTCAAACACAGGGAAATGTTGAAGAAGTCAAGGAGTGGTGCTGGGAAAAAGGAATTGTAAAAGGGAAGTGACAAACATGGTTATTGTGCTCTTGAGTTTCAGCCTCTATACATCCTGGCCAAGAGGAAAACATTAATTTATTTTCTTCAATGCCTCCAATTTTCCTCAGCATAGGAAAAATTAAACCACCAGCTCGTTATTGTCATTTCAGCCTTCACACTGAACTCCTGAGTGCATTTCTTGGTGCTCACAGTGTGCCCTGGAGAACATCTGCAGGCTCTGGAATCACCAGAGATCACAGACTTCCTGACTCAAAGTGCCATCTTGGAATTTGAGCTTCACTTTGATTATTTCAGTCAAGTAATTCTGAGCTTACCCACAGGATATTGTCTTTTGGGGCACATGGAGTTGATTTTGTTCTTTGGCACAGTAAAAAGTGTAAAAGCTCCTTTTTCCCCAACAGTAAACAAGCTCATTTCTGATGAAAACATTTGCTTTTCTTTCTGCTCATCGATTAAGCCTTTTCCTGCATCTCTTGGCATATTATCACATCCTTTTCTATCCCTTTCCCTTTTCCAACCTGTGTGTTTGGAGAAGTTTTCCAACCTGTGCCTTCCCAAGCAGAGCTGCTCCAAAACTGACCTTTGAAGTCCTGAGGCTGCTTCCTTTCATTTGCAATAAATGCTCCTTATTAAGGTCCTTCCTTTTCTGTTGCTCACAGCAACCTCCTCGAGGAGAGAACACACTGTGCAGAACATGGAAAACGGGGAGGCTTTGCCTCTGTTCCCTCCAGGGAGGGAATTTGTTCCACAGGGGGAGATGCTCCACCCCCCAAGGCATCATCCTGTCCCTGCTGGACCCTCCCCAGGAGTCCCTGGCCTCTCTTGACCCGGAGAGCCCAGAACTGGACACAGGTCCAGGACAGAGTGAGGGGCAAGGTCACCTCCCTTCAGTGCTGGGCACTCTTCCTCATGAATCCCAGGATCCCAGTGACCTTCCTGTCCACATGGGCACTCATGATTGCCCTGCTGGCCACTGTGACCCCCAGGTCCTTCTCCTGCTCCCCATCAGGTCACCCCCAACCTGTTCTCATGCCTGGAGTTATTTCTCCCCAGGCATTAAGACTCTGCAACCACCTTATTTATCAATTTTGCTTCATTTTTAATTTTTTTAAATAATTCTTTCCTTGTTTCTAATGTTTATTGAGATTATTGTTTATTTTCAAGGCATTAAATGCATAGAGTACAAGTGTCATTTTGCTTTTAATTTCAGCTACACGTTGTTTGCTTTTATGGCCTAGAAATTATTATTTGATTTGCTTTTCCTTCCACTATGCATTTTTATCAGTTAGATTTACGAAAGGATCCTCAAGCTGTCTTTAGCATAACTAAATCTGTCAGAAAAATTCCTAAAAGTGATTTTTTTTCTTTTTTTTTGCACCTTCTTCTTGACTTAGCAGAAAAGGGATCTACATTGGTCCTCCAGTTTCCAGTGAAGTCAATGAAGAGGAATTAGAATCACCCACGACCTAATGAGGAGTTGTCAATATTTCAAAATACCAGATTATCCACCTGATATTTCACAACCTTAAAGGTGACAACAGTCCAAAGAATCTGCCTGGAGTGAAATGCACCAGTTGGAGCACAAAAGGCTGGGAGACAGATGCTTTTTGAAGCAACATAATCATGTACACGGAAATGGTCCTCGAATCCTTAACAGCGCTGAGAATAAAACTGGCAGATTGAATCTTGATTATGTTTTGTGCATCTCATAAAAGCATCGTGGCAGCTTTTATTGTTAACAGATGTTTGCATCTGGATCTTGGGGTTTTTTTCCTTAAGCTGCTGGTTTTAAGAGCATGAAGCTGTTGTCCATGTTTTGGGTAGATCTTACTTTGCTGTTTTCAATCCCGAGAACTAAAGCCTCTTTGGAGTGATAGTTTATTAAAGCCAGGTAATTTCCAAAGCTCCATCCATTCGGGGGCTGTCTGGCTACATTTTTAGTCTGATGGGATGTGTGTCACCCCTGAAGAGCCCTGCTCATTACCAGTTACCAGTGAGACTTCGATCTATTTATTCATGGCTGCCTTTCCAGTCTGCTGATCTGGTCTATTTTCCAGACACCTGGAAGTCCATTGACAAAAGGAAAACTGGTTTTCTTTTTTTCAGGATCCTGCAGTTTAATTCTAGGATCCAAATTTCAGCCACTAAAAATCCCCTGCCAAAAATGTTGGGGAGTTTGTCTCTCCAATCTGGAGTTTCCAACAATAGTGATACTGCTCCAAAGGCAAAGAACTGTTGGCAGCAAAGTGCTCCTCCACTCCAGGAGTGCAGCAGTGTAGGATAAAGAGTAAACCTCCTTCCAGATTTGTGAGAGGCTCTTCTTCCTGGATTAGGGATTTAAAAGATGTTATCAAAGCTAATTTACAGAGGAATGGAGCTGACACCAGCCACACACTTTCCCCCAGTGTCTGGCTTGCTGAATTCTCCAGCTTGCTGGATAAAGTTTTTGGATGCTGGGTTTCTGATGTTGCTAGGCTACAGCCTGATGCAGAAGTTTGAATGTAAAATTCACATCATTGCCTCAATTGCTTTCCCCCCCAAAAAATCTCATAAAGGCCTTACAAAATATAAAGTTCTGCAGACATTGCCAGTTTATCTCCTTTTCCTTGCAGAGGGAATTGTGCCATGAAAATCAGATGGCACAATCTGCAAGGTGTCAGAGCTGTTTTCCTCCAGCAATGTGGGCTACAGTGTCTTCTGTCTGAAAAACATCCATAAAATCTGACCCAGCAGCCAGGCTGTTGCTGGACATGATTCTATCATGGAATCCTGGAAAGGTTTGGGTTGGAAGGGACCTTAAAGATCATCTCATTCCACCCCCTGCCATGGGCAGGGACACCTCCCACTATCCCAGGATGCTCCAACCTGGCCTTGAACTCCTCCAGGGATGGGGCAGCCACAGCCTGTCTGAGCAATCTGTGCCAGAACCTCACCATGCCCTGGGTGAAGAATTTCTTTCTAACTGCTTAAAATTTCTTCCTGGTACCTAATCCAATCTCTCCTCTTTTAGTTTAAAACCACTGAAGCCTGGAGTCACAAAGGACATCAGTTCTCAAGTGTTACCATTGGACAGGAAAGCAACCCTGGCAAAGAAAGCATTTATTTATTTATTTATTATTTGTCCTCCAAGTCTTCAGGTGAATTACAAAATTTTGACAGAATCATGGAATATTCTGAGCTGGAAGGGACACAAGAACCATTGAGTCCAGCCCTTGCAATGGCCTGTGCAGGGATGGAACAGCAACCCTGGCTTTATTAAACCCCACTCTCCAACCAGCTGAGCTCAGTGACTCCTCTGTCCCTTTCTCATGCCTTAGATTAAATATAAGGAAGAAATTCCTCAGTATGAGGGTGGTGAGGCACTGGGATTTGCTGCCTGTGACAATGTGGATGCCTCATCCCTGGAAGTTTTCAAGGCCAGGCTTTAATGAGCCTTGAGCAGCCCGATCTGGTGGATGCCATTCCTGGCCATGGCAGGAGGCTGGAATTAAATGATCTTTAAGGTCCCTTCAAACCCAACCATTCTGTGATTGGGTTCAGACTCACTCCTTCATCTGGGCAGTGGCAAGGAGTCAGAGAGATGAAGGAAATCTCTCTTCAGTTCTTGGACTGCTGGAAAAGGTGCCTTTGCTGCTGTACAGATTTGTACAACATCCACACCTCTGCAGATAATTCCTGTGCAGACACCTCGTGCTACATTTGTTGCATATTTCCACACTGGCATTTGTCACAAGTATTAATTCCTGTATTTTTCACACCTGCTAATACACAACACGTGGTTTAACTACAGCTGTCACTTCAATTAGAATTTACAACGAGGTTTTCACTCTCTGTCCTGAGAGTGATGCCTTAATGAGCTACCTAAAAACAGAGGGCAGACAAAATTAAGAGAATAAAAATCAGTTCTATTTGTTGCAGGGACTTCAGGTACATTCAGGGCAGATGAAGCACACCCAGGAGCTACACCCAAAAAAATAGATGACAGGTGATGGGTTTTCACACTTTTATGGGTTTGGTCCATTTACATATTCGGGGTTAACCTTCCAATTAAAGCTCCAGGTAATGAAGTCATTTACCCCAAGTTTACTCCCCCCAGCTCACTTTTGTTACACCTCTTGAGGCCTGAGACAGTCAGGTGTCCCTGATTGCCAGGCCTGGAGAGGAATTGTTGTGTCTGCCCAGAATGGGACAGCAGCAGCCAACGCTCTGTGTGGAGTTCAGAGTTACACACTGAAGAATTGCAGAATTACAAATACATGAAAAAGAGAAAAGCTAAAATCCTAAGGCATCAAGAAGAATGAAACTGCAGTCCACATACAAAATCTGTTCCATCCAACCCCATAATAAAACAGGTTTTATGTCTTTGTCATGTCTGGTTCTTGCTGTTTATCACTGTCACTTCGGGTTTTTTTAACACTTTTAGGCAGCATCAGCTTTTTCCCATGTGCCACTCTCTTAGCAGGATCACATTCCTTGAGGAGAAGCAAAGGGGAGATCATGGAAAGAAGGAAACTTTCACACAAAAGCCTTTCTTGCTCATGAAGCACTGAACACGACCACTGAGACCTCACAGGCTGCACCAGAAGTACCAAAATCATGTTGCATAAAATTTCTAACCACCAGCCCACTGATTCCCAGCCAGTCCCCAGGCACTCATCCCTGGACAACCTTTCCTTGGGTTTTATTGCTGAGCATGATGCCACATGGCCTGGAATATCCCTTGGATCAGCTGTGCCCCTCCCAATTCCGTGGGCACCCCCAGCCCCTCACTGCTGGAGTGGGTGAGTGGCAAAAAAGGCCCTGCTCAGCCATAACAAAACCATCCCAGAATTATCCATCCCTTTTCCAGCACCACCCCAAACTTAGCCCCATGTGAGTTACTATGAAGAAAATAAGCCATACCCAGCACTCCAATATTTTTCCAGGATGTAGGCACTGATGTGGCTTCTCTAGAGGGGTTGTTGCTTGAGAGATGTGGATGATTTTGGGGAGAAAATGGTGTCTTGTGTTTGGAGTGTCACTGAGGAGCCCCTCACAAAGAAAATGTGGTAAATTTTCATTCTGCCTTATTCCAGCCTGGCATTGCCTCTTCTTGCCTGCCTGAGAGTAAAAAGCTTTTTAATTTCTTTGAGAAACTCTGGATTTTAAACTTTTCTCTGCTTCAAGGGCAGAAATCCAGCCCTAGGACACAAAGCTGTCTCTGAACATGCACTTGCCATTTGACATTCATATTTTAAGGTGCCAGAACGACTCGATTTTATTTGATTATTTTTATTTATATTTAGTTTTTCAGGAACCACCTCCCACAAACCACCTTCTTCTTCTTCTCCCCTTTTCTTCCTGTGGCTCCTTGAACCAGTGGACCAATAGGCAGTGCATTATAAATTATATTCTTCCAGATCAGCAGTGATGGACTGGAGATAATTCCTGTGGCAGCAGTGCCTGGTTGCTTTTGGCAGAGCTGTGGCTGGGTGTGGCAGCAAAGGATGGGGCAGCACTGAAGGGCCAGGCAGGCATCAATCCTAATTTTAACCCCGACAACGACCACTTCTGTGACCTGAGGAATTTTCCACAGGATCTTCCTTCATCTCCAAAGCAAGCACAGAAGAGAAAGCTTCGTGTCCCACCCCTCCTCTTGAGCTGGCAGCCTCAGCCACCACAAAGCAACATATGCAGGGGAAAATCTGTTGGCAGTGCCTGCAACACTTGCTCTTTTCAGAGGTTTGTACGTTGGGTATTGATCAGTCTCTCTGCCACGCACTGCTCAGGGTAAGAGCTCACATTTTTTGGCCAATGTATAAATTCTTTGCACTCTTCATTCCAGTTCTCCTCCCTTTTTGCATCCCAGTGGATACTTTTCCCATTTTCTCCTCAATTGTTGCCGTTCCCATCCTGACTCCCCCTGCTCAGCTCTTGATTGATCGTTGTTCAGCTTCTCCTTCTGCACATCACTGTATTTTTCTTCCAATTTCCCAACTGACAGCCTCTCCCTTCCCCTGCTCCAGGAGGGTGACAGAGCCTGTGCTGAGCTTAACCAGGGAGTTTTTGCTTTGTCACTGTGCAGTGACAAGGTTAACTTCTCCCCAAAGCTAATTCAGCTTTTCAGAACACCCGTGGGCTGCACAATCGATAAGTGCAGTTAGATATTTTCACTTTTAAAGTGTAGCTCCCAGCAGAGTTGAGCTAACGGGGTCAATAAACTCCAAATGCCTTGAATTCACAGGGGGAAAGAAGGATGCACAGCCTGAACACTGAGCATGCAGTGAAAACATGCTCATTTTACTAATTTATTTCTGTTTCTTTGGTGAGAATATTTATGCTGTTGCCTAGGATTATTATTAACTAGCAATCTGAAAAAAAAAAAAAAGCCATCAGACATGACAAGGAGAACAAGTAAATTTTTAAGTGTTGGGAGTTGTTATTATGGGATTCAGTGTGCTGTACAACTGGATGGAATAATGAACCGTGAAAGCCATTACAGCACAGCACAAAGTTTCAAATGGAGCTGATGAAAAATAAAAGTACTGGAAGAATATCTGCAGTGTAATTTTCCAGGAGATGATTCCTGCCTGTCTGCAAGGTTGTTCTCAAGGCTTTCTAACAAGCAGAGGATTCCATGAGGGAGAAAAGTCCTTTCTAGTTTGAACACCATGTCCAGGCAGTGTCTGGTGAGCAGAGAGTGTGAAATGCAGGTCCATGGGAGGATCATCCTCACACTTGTAAGATCCTCCTCTCTTTGATTTGCTGTCTCCTATGATCCAGAATATCCTTAACTGGAAGAAACTCACCAAGAGTAACAAAAGCCAACTCTTGGCCTTGCACAAGTCAGCTCCAAGAATCACACCATGAATAAATTTATATATTGATATATTTACAGTACCATGGAAATAAATAATTTTTTCTTTTGCTGGTTACTTTGAGTAGATCCAGGAAGGTGTAATAGCTCCTGTTCCTGCTCTTTTACCCTGTGGAACCCCATATTCCTTACCACAGAGAGGGGGGTTCCTAGAGCTGAAGGCTGTGGAGAGGAGAG